>PVJX010005317.1:0-54225 GCA_004027295.1 Dolichotis patagonum
TGGAAGCCAAAGTCCCTGAATGCATGAGACTTTGGGGGGACGTCCAGATTCAAATCATAATACACAGTCACAGCTATCTATCCTGCATCAACATGAACATGGTCATCTCTTCCAGAATCACTGCGGAACAAGTTAAATTCATGAGCCAAGGTACTACTAGATAGGTGATAGATAGATACATAGATAGATTTTATAGATCAGCTTAAAACATCTGTATTTCAATCCAATACAACTAATATTCACAAGAAAACAGATTGTTGCGGGGTAGCTGAGTTGACTTTCTTTGTACATTGGTGCCCAAAGCCAGTTGTTTATATAAAACCATCACTATTTTCCTTAAACATATCCTGCTTATGACAGAATAGTAAGCTTTTATTTATAAAAGTGTTTAAATTTTACAGATCTGTTTTACTTATTCTACTGATGGATTTTCCTCAAAAGCCAAGAAAAGATATTGAGGCAACGGTGCCTATTACTCAAATGACAAGGAAGAAATAAAATCTCTCTGTCAACAAGGTTCTAACACAAAATAATAGGCGACACCCAAAGTGTCATTCACTTCTGCCAGCATTTTAGAAGTTATAGCTTAGATCTAGAAGCTATGATTTATTTTGATGTCAAAAAGTTATTCACATATTTATATAAAAAGAAAGTGGCAGATCAACAGCGTGTTGATTATGAAGGTGCTGTGTAATAAATCAGCACAGTGATTCTGGTCATCTTGCCAATTTTGACACAGAGACTTGCTTATTTATGGCCTTTTAAGGTCTGAGGAGTTGATTTATTGTTGCAATAACATAATCCCATCCATTAGCAGTTCCGGCATGCTTAGATGTGTCACTGTTTTGCATTTAATGATTGGCATTTTAAAAATTGCATGACTATAAATTGTCAAGCAGGATGAAAACTCTGTTTAAAACATAATTTGTTGAAACATTTGTTTGCAAAAGAAGTGTGATAGTTGGAATAGTATACATTCCTAACATTGTTTCTCTTTGTTCATCCCTCTGCCATATTAACCACGATTCCAGGATCTTTATGAATGGTCTCATTGAAACTCTTCATTTTGCAGAGGGAGAGACTGAGGCAGCGCAGAAATGACTTTCTCAGGGTGCTTCTCCAACATTTGCCTGATTTGGGGGGAAGATTTACAACTGAAGATTTTTAAGACCACCCTTCAGTGTAGGGCTGATCTCTGGACACTGCATCCTTCAGAATCTATTGAAGCATAACATGATTTGGGACCAGATTTAGAAGCAGATGGAAGCTTCAAATCCCCTTTCTATTGCTTACCAACTTTATATCTTTGAGCCAGCCTCCATAATTGGTGTGCTCAAAGAAGGAAAAATTAGGTATTACAAATTTAGAAGTCTGCTTAAATTTTAAATTCAGAATGGAGGAAATCTCCTGGCATAGTATGATAAGTCACCAATAAAGTGACTTATATTTTTTCTTTACCCTTAATGCTTCCCCTTCTATGCACACACACACACACACACATCCTTTCTGGACAGATTGATTAATTTTATGAGAATGTTGTTCTATAGTCCACTAGTTAAAGGTTCTTAAAATGACCACACTCAGACACAGTATGAATCTCAGGGAATTAAATCAGTTCATTCATTGTTCAGTTTTTCAAAGGGCACTTTTCCTCCTCTGTGAGCATCTTTGTGTGATATTGGTTTTATAGGCTGGTGCCTTCTATTGCTCACATGACAGCAATAAGAGAGAAAAGTAATAGTATTTCCTCCCTTCTCTACACCAGTGCATGCTTTAATGAGCATGTGGACTTCTTTTTTGAGTAAGCTAGTTACCTTCCCTTTGTTCTGCAAATTTGAGGGAGGGCTGCAGAGACAGGGTCCAGGGTCATAAATGTCAGCCTGCTAAATTGTTAAATCAGAGAAGAGATAGAGTAAAGTGCAAAGAAGCAGGTCTGCATTTTGTTTTTGGAGAGACAGTTGGGAGGGAAGGGATTTTGCTGTGGTGTCTTAATTGCTTTCTACATCGTTAGACCAAAATACTAGACACACACAACTTAAGGGAGAGGTTTATTTTGACTCAGAGATTTTAGAGAATTCAGTGTATAGTTGGCCAGTACCAAGCCAGGAAGAGAGAGCTCCGAACTCTGGTGGAGAATTGCTGTTTCTGCCATGGTGACCAGGAAACAGAACAAGAGCAGGAAAGGGAGACGTGCACCTCCAGGTCATGCCCGAGAAACCCACCTTTTCTGATCAGGGCCTACTTCCTAGCAACACTATGAATACTTCCATAATCTAATTACTTTTCCAAAGTCCTATCTCTGAACACGTGAGAATCTGAGGGAACATTCTGGGTTTAAGCCATAATATATGGGCAATCAGACTTTAAGATTGTAGGTGCAGTGTGTTTTTAGATGACCCTACTAAAGATTTCCCATTTATATCTCCCTCATTAAATGTCCCCTGTGGTCCTTTGGTATTATTGAATTTCTTCATGGTTGAGTCTGGTCTCAAGGGAAATGTGTGGGCTCTGTTTCCTGCTAGTTAACACTTGGATTTGCTGAGGGTAAGCCACATGCTCAGCTTTTTACAAATAATTTCTCAAAGATATCATATCAAAGACAGCCATTGATGAATAAACATAGAGGAGGGGAAAAGATTTAAAATCCAAAGGCCAGTGGTGGCAATTTACCTCTACTCAGTTGTGAAAGACAAAAAAAAAATAAGCAGTTAAACTCATAGCCTCCTTTGCTTTGCTTTCCTTTCCTGTCCTTTCCTCTCCTCTCTTCTCCTGTCCTCGCCTCTCCTCTCCAGCCCTCTCCTTCTCCTCCTCCCCTTCCCCCCTACCCTTCCCTTCACTTTCTTTCCCTTCTCATACACATATGCTCCATGTGGAAAAGTCTCTCGCCATAATCTATTGCATTATGTCACAGTACTGATCATCTCGATATTTTTTAAAAAAATAAACTCACTGCCAATTTCAACTCTTGTTGGATGGCTGAGCTCAGCTGGATGGTTCTGACTTCAGGTATTTTATAAGGTTGTAACAGAGAACATATAGGGCAGGAGTGTGAGAGGGTGGATGGCAGAACATGACCAAAGTGGCTTTTCTCTTCGCTCATCTGGTATCTGTGTTCAGTTCGCTGCAATAGCTGAGGGGTTCCTAGGCATCTCCCTTCATGGAGCCTCTCTGTTTGTATCTTGGGCTTCCTCCCAGCATGGCTGTCACAAATCTGTCCCATCCTTGAGAAGACACCTGCGTTTCCCCAGTGAACAGCATCCAAAACTCTCAGGTAGAAACGGAAGGTCATCTATGACCTAGCTTCAGAAATCCCAAGGAATTACTTCCAGCATATTCTCCAGGTAACATGAGACTCGGTCAAGTCCAGCACAGGAGGTGATCACATGGTGATGAGGGTACAGGGAAGCAGAGTTCACAGAGGGACCTGCTATGCAGACAAGCTCTCCTGCCGGTCATGGGCAGCAGCATGTCTGAACTGGAAAATGGGTGATGGGATTTTATACCTTTCTGAAAAGCAAGGGGAGGGGAAAGTTAACTTCATAGGAGAGGGCTGCAAAAGTCGAGGCACAGCATTTTTTCCAGTAAGCTTGGTCTTCTTTGCTGAGCCCTGCACTATGTGGCCATTAGCGGGCTGGGCAATGCTTTGCTTTATGAGGCAATTATTCCAACATCCTCTATTCAAAATACACATTAGAACTTAACCTTCTGGATCCTGAAGTAGCATTTTTATCACCCAACATTAGAAAACAGACAGAGTCAGCATATTTCCCCCTCTTTTATGATCTGGTATCATTAATAAAGCATTGGGCAAAGACCTTCTCACAATTCTTCCGGATAATTTGTGACACAAAAGGCATTCTATGATACAATTGTCTGTTGACTTATTCAATAACAGAGGAGACACATGGATTGTTTTAAAAATAAAGCTGCAGAATTAGACAACCAAGAGGAATATTTCCTCCCACCACTGTAAAAGCACACTCAGACTAGAGATGCAACGTTATTGGGTCTGCACAAGTAGAAATGGGAAGTTAATGTGGAATTTCTAATTAGGGTCACATGCTAATGAACTCCCTCTTCATGTTAGTTTTATGCCGCTTCAGAAATTTTTTATCATATGCTTAAAAATTTATGGCCAGAAACATTAATGAAAATGAGGCGTGAATTGGAAATTGTGTCATTATGGAGATGAGGGTGGCCCAGCATTGATGATTTCCAAGGAGGGAACTTTTATTGCCTTTTTTGAGAATTGAGAAATGATACAGGTAAAATTAATGGCAAAGCACATTCTCCATCCTGGCAGAGGTGGTATGCTTATATGTAAAGTTATAAAAGTTTGATTTTAATAAGATTTTGAATTAATTATAAGGAGAATATTAATCATAATTGACAGTCATTTTTCAGAATAAAACTCCACCACCTAAGTAATATCCTAGTTCTCAAGTGCATGAAGATATGCGTTTTCTTTTTCTCTTGGCTTTTGTCTTTTCGGAAATTAAAACCCATCTTTTCAGAACACTCTGGGTTGGGAAGCCTATGGCTTTTCATCTGCAAAGTATTCCCTCAAATACTGTATTTTAGAAATACCTCTCCTTGCTCAGCTTGGGGGATGAGCATAGTCTCTGAATCTGTTTATGAGAGAGACATTGTGCAGATTCAACTTTCTCTGGGTTTAATTTCTCAGAAACAGTTGTTTTCAGGGCATTTCATAAATGGTTAACTTCAGCGGATTTTTAGGAAGGAATTTTTTGGTTGTCTAGGAATTGTCCTTTAAGCTTGTCACAGTAGGCATGCATATAAAAGTCAATATAATCATCCCATTTCTGAACGTGATCTCTGGGAAGTACCTTTCTTCCCCCTCACTAATTCTGAGTGTGTGTGCAACCAAGACTCCAGGGCTCCTCCTGGGTCACTACTTTCTCCTGTCCATTTCTCTGAACTTTACTCACCTTACCCACAAAATTCGCAGAAGACACACCTCATCCTCTTTCTCTACCTTCTCTCAAATCCATATGGTCTTTTTCCATCTTTCTTCTTTCCCTTGATTTCTGGAGAGAGGGTTCCTGCCCTCATTAGCTCCTGATTATTATCTTGTCTTCTGACTGTCCTATTCTCAGTGACAGATAGTATTTCCACTGGGGAAGACATAGAACCCAGACTTTTACCCCTCAGTCAGCAGGTCCTTTATGACTGCAGAGTCTTTCAGGGACAATGCCCAGATAAAGCCAAGAACAAGCAACTCAGTGCCTGAGGCATCAAGCTAATAGGACCTTGTCCCTGAGCCTTTGGTGGACATGTTTTTCACTACTAGGGGACAACATGCCGGAGCTTGGAGGTGTAAAACCAAGCAGAGCTCAGCATGGAGACAGAAGTGGCACTGTGGGTTCATTCAGTCCATTTTCAGATTTTGCCTTTCTATTTCTTTCCTAGGGTTGCTATAACAAATCACCTCGAACACGGTAGTTTAAAGGAACAACAACAAGAAAAATGTTCTGTCATGTTTCAAAGTCCAAAAAGCATGCTATTCCTATGGCTATGGGCTTTCTGAAGCTCTTGGGGAAAATCCCTGCCAACTCCTTTGGTTCCTGGTATATCAGGCGTTTTCTTGGTTTGTGGCAGGATGACTCCAGCCTCTGACTCTTTTCATATAATCTTCTTTCTTTGTCTGTGTCAAATCTCTTTTTTAAGAATACCATTCACTGGATTTAGGATACACCCTAAATTTAGAATGGTCTCCTATTGAGATCCTTAGCTTAATTATATTGCATGGTGACAAAGACCATATGGCCAAATAAATATGTTGCATTCACACTCATGGGTGCAGGCTTACAACTTCTCTTCAAAGAGAAGGCAATTTAGGTTACACTCTAACCTGTGTAAATCTTCTGTTATGAAACAAAATATTAATATATTCTCCTTAGCTTAATGAAACCCCTAGTTAGTTTTGTCTCCTATGTCTGTGCCTCCTCTCTTGACTTCAGGAGCCCAAAAGATAATTCAGTCCAAAATTATAAAATAAGACTTGAGACAAGGTAGAATGCAGTTGGCTTATGTCACCCATACATGTCAGTTTTAACAATTTGTCTGGCAAGGAAAAAAGAGAATGCTGACTTCCATCCAGGACGTCAGTTCTAGAAATTTTGATATTGAAATTATAGTATCTTATGCTCAGAACAATGATTTAGGCTCATCTTTCACTCCCTCTTTCCTTGAAGGATTGTAAGATCCATTCCTTGAGTGGGACTTGCATGGGTGTTAGTTTAGCAGCACACACGCCTATATTTTATATAAGTCCTTTAGTGGATAATTTTTGTGTCAAGGAGTAGCATCCAAAGAAAGAACTGTATTGGAGAGAAGCTAGCCCATCTGAGGGACTTTCAGTTGTAATTTTTTTTTTTTAATGACAGACTTCTCAACTTTGGTTTAGTAGAAATGAGAAATCAACATTGATTTAAAATTAAAAAAAAAAACAGTTGAAATGATAAGGAAGGCTTTGCTTTCCGCTGGACACTCTCCAAATAGGTGGTAGTACCTTAAGTCATCTTATGTCCCCTGAGTCATTGGTCCAGGCTTCAATATGTATCATAGAAGCTCTGATTCATTTGGAAAAGGAGTGCATATCTCAAATTCAGCTTACAACCTGCATTTTGGTCTTACTCTGTGCCAACTCTAGGACATACCGGAAAAAGCAAAAGACAGTGAAAACATCACTGGTTACAGGGATTATGTGAGAAAGATGAATAAGTGGATCATAGAGGATGTTTAGGCAGTAAGAATTCTCTTTGTGATACAATCATGGTGACTTCATGTTACTACACCAGTTCTGACCTGTAGAATGTACACCTCTAAGAGTAAACTGTAACATAAACCTGGGCCTTGGCTGATAGTGAGATAGTGTGGGTTCTTCAGTCTTAGCAAATGCATCATGGAGGTGGAAGACATTAATAAAAGGAAAGAGAGGCTGTACATGTGTGGGCCCAGTGAGTATATGAGAAATCTCTGTACCTTCTGCTCAATTTTCTATAAATCTAATATTACTTTAAAAAAAAAATCCAACCTATTTAAAAAAAGAAACTCACATCCTTTACAGTTTAGGTAGTAAAATTTTTCTCTCCCAGAGAAAGGTGCAGTAAGAAAGGGTTTCCCTTGGGAAGTATGTCCTAGCAGCTCTGAATCCACAGTTTCTGCCAGGAGACTTCTGATTGCCTCTCAGCCAGGCTAGTAAGGTCTTTAAGCTAAGAAGGGTTTTGTCTGAGAGAACAGATTGAAATCGTTGCTCACCAGCTCCTTGCTGTGGGATCTGGGCAAGTGACTACTTACCCTGAAAGTCTGTATCCTCTGTTATGAAGTTAAACTATGCTAATACTTCTGAGGCTCAAGAGAGATAACAAATGCAAATTCTTAGCACAGTGTGTGGCAGACAGTAGGTGCTTAATAAATGACATTTGAAATGATTGTTACATTATTGTCTCTAGACTTTCCTCCTTCCTTGAAGTCTCAGATAGGCATATGATATACCTTCTTCCTGCAGCATGAGGTGAGTTTAACCAGGGGTTTCAGGGCCAAGGGCATTTGTCCTGCTGTGTTGCCCTCTTGGAAGATACTCAGGGCAGGGCAGAAAATAATTACTTATTAAAAGGAATTCACTGCTTTACATTCATTCAAGTATAAAAAGTGGAAAGATTATGTAGGGTTCAAATGACCAAACAGCCAAATTCATTTAAAAATATTTTTAAGGGGAATATAAATAGAAGGACCATATTGTCTCAATTTAAAAAGGGGATATGCTTGGTGCAAAACAAGGATGAAAAGAATAGTGTTTTATTCTCTGCTGGGCCTGTCAGCAGAGGAAGCACTCTGTCCTGAGTGCTGGTCACTCACCTGGCCAGAACGGGAGCTGGTTCTGTGGCTGGCCTCATTGCACTGAACCTGGCCTCAAGGCACAGATGAAGAAACTGAGGCATACAGGGATGCTGTTGTTTGCCCAGGGAACAACATTGTAAGGAAATAGTGACAGAATGGCAGTGAACACAGGGCCAGGGCCCAGGGCCCAGTTTTTAGAGTGCTCAGTGCTCTGCTAAGAGCACTTTCTGTGTTCTATTCATTGTCCCAACGCCTCACATAGGGCCACACCCAGGCCCAGGGAGCGTCACTAAGCTTCACAGAACATGAAATGAGTGAAAGAGAGCCAACGTCAGCTCTCAGAGATCACAGGGATGACAAGAAAGCCATTAAATAAATCACCTCAGGATCTCTGGGAGGAAGGCACAAGTCCGGGCAGTGGCTTTCCAAAGGCCCGGGGAGGTATGGAAGGAGGTGCTGGCTAACATTAGTGGAGCTGGACCAAGTAGGCCACAAAGAAAGGTGGGAGGGGAGGTGCGCAGGAATGATGAAATGATGCAGTCACTGTTTCAGAGAGAAGAAAAAGTAAATAATTTAGAAATAAATCCAGTGGACTGAAAAGTATCCAGTAACAGATCAAGAGTTCGTGTGAGGACTCTGCCACTACTGTTAGGGCAGATCGAGTAGTAGGGGCCAAAGTAAAAATACTGACTGGAGTCCTAGGTCTAATGAGAAGTCACTGTAAATGTACATGTCCATCATTCCATCTGTTTATTATGTAGTTATCTATGTGTATATCACCCAACCATTCTCTGTGTTTGTCTTTTAGTAACTGACCATCAATTCCCTGATGGCTACAATCTATCCATTTGAACATGCATCCATTCTCAATCTACTCATCTATCCATCATCTATTATCTATCCTCCTATTATCTAACCATCCATCATCTATCATCTATCTTCTACTTGTCTATCTATACCCATATCCTTCCTCTACTCACCCATCCATTTATTATTTATCTGTCTGTCCGTCTGTTGTCTATCTATCTAGCTATCAACAATGCTGTCTAAATATAGTATCCCACGAGCAGAAAATCTGAAGGAACCAAAGCGTCATTGGGAAGGCCTGTTAGGAGCCAGTTCCAGGAGTGATGAGAGCCAAGCTAGGAGTGTGCATTGGGAAGATGTGAGAGGTCTTCGGGGGGAAACAGAAACTCTCTCAGTGCGCTGGGTGAAGAGGCCCTTGTGTGTATGTCTCCCAAGTGGCTCCACATCTCATTGCTGCTGTTTGCCCGGCCCTTCCATGCTAAGCACAAACTGCTGTGGATCAGGGAGGACCTTGCTCAGGAATCTGGGTGTCCTCTTCAAAGGCCTAATCTAAACCATTGGGCAGAGTGGACTCTTGCTTAAATGGGCCTCCTGAATGGCCTGTGCTTGTCAGTTTGTGCAGCTTTGGTCCCTGAGGACTGAGTGGGAGGTGTCAGGTGACCATACTCTAAGATTAGGCACACAAGGAGAGGAGTTAGAAGCAAGCAGACACACTTTCTGAGGAAGTAGGTTGTCAGTCTGAGGAAAGTCATCCTTCATAGCTGCTCCAATTCCTCCCACCAGCTGCTCCATTGCCCCGGGTGCCAGAGATGAAGCAGGCGCTCTGAGGGGGTTGGCAATTCTGCTGACAAAGCAGAAAGGTGCTCTGTCTGCTCTGTTAGGAAGCCACGTGTGCTCTAGGGCTGGGAGGCAGCAGCCTTATCCCAGCATGCAGCACAGAGCCACTGGCATGGACACCTGGAGGCTCGCGACCCCACACAGCCCTGGCACTGACGCTGCTCCATTCGGCCCTGGGCCTGGAACCTTGTCTCTCGGGTCTCCTTTGGCTCCCTTTCCATTTCCACTCAGTGACATCTTTTGCTCTGCTGATGCCTTTAGCTCAGCAAAGCCCCCAGGCCAGCTGTCAGTCTTAAAGAGGAATTTTGAAAAGCAGCCTGGTGAAATTAGCAGCCATGGAGGTGATAACAATATTTCATCCCTCTCTTTTCTTCACTGATTTTTCTCTCTTTATCAGGTGTTTTACTTCTTTTTCCTTTCCTCATACCCCCATCTCATGTGTCAGCATCTCAGAGGGCATGCCGGGTGCCCTGTCCTGGGAGAGAGATCAGTGCTTTTCCCTGCCTTTGGCATACTTTCTCCAATTGCATTTCCCATAGAGAAGCCTTAAAGATTTAGAGGATGAAGTCTAGCAGGGAGACTTTCAGAGGGAGGTATTGCGTGATGGGTCCCTTCTACCCAGTCACTATTAGTTTGTACTTACCTAGCGTGCCTTGTCCCAGAGGACCTGTAAAGCATAGAACCCACTGTGGTCCAGCACCAGTTCCATGCCTGCAGCAACTTGCCTCATTCACCTCCCCCCTTTTTGCCTATTGCCCTGTAAATGGGATGATGCCTTCATTAGCTCTGAATGTATTAATGCATGTTCCTTTTAATCAAAGCCTGTGGGTCTTGAGGCTGCTGGAGGCCACTCAGGACTCTTGGCTCTGAGTCAAGATTTGTATAATAACCTTGTTAGTGGAAAGCCACAGTCCCACAATGGCCAGATTAGTGGGTGCCCAACCAGTGTTATTTGCGAGAAAGAAAATTTCAGAACAAAGTCTGAATATTAGAACCTCCTACAGTTTTTCTCCTGTGCCTCAGATACTTCGCATCTGAGCACTGGCAAGCTAAGTGCATTGGTTAAAAGCACATTTGGAGTCATCCAGGCCACTCTTAGATCTCAGATCCCAGACAGATGGCTCAACCTCTCTGAGTCCCAAGTTCTCTTACCTGAAAAGTAAGGATGGTCATGAATTTGAACTTCAGAGCAGGGCTACAAAATGCTCACATAGTTACTCAACCAGTTGTTTTCAGAGCAGGATTGGGCTTAGAGTGGGTCATGTGCTTAGAGCCTTGCGGAGATAGGGATCCTGTTTTTATTTAAAGTTTAAATATTTTGTTCATTGTGCACATTTTATTTTAATTTTCATTTTAGAAAGTATGACATTAAAATTGGATGATTTATCTTGATTTCTGGGCTTTCCGACCCCTTTGGTTGTATAACAGGTCCTAATTCTAGTCTTGATTTTGGGCCTTTGCTGTGTGGGAAACATCATTACAGAAATTGTTCAGTATGCAGTAGTGTGTCACCCAAGACTCCCAGGATTCTGCAATAGATTATGAATGTCATACAATAAAGACATGTGTTCCTTGACATAATAAGTCCTTATAAAATAAGACAGAGCATGTTCGGTGACTGACAATGTCATCAAGAATGAGTCACCTAGACTATTTCTGTCTTTCTTCTTTCTCAGCCTATGAGCTCATATCTTACGTCTGTCACTTCTCAGTTGTGAAACTGTTAGTACAGTTCCAGTCAGGACACATAGAGATGACAAGTTTAGCTCAATACACAACTGTGTTTAACCTGTAAGATCGCACTCCCAAGACCCATGGTCTTAGATTATTCAAGCTGTTGTAACAAATATTTTAGACTGGCTCATTTATAAACAATAGCAATGTACTGCTCTCAGTTCTGGAGGCTGGCCAACACAAGATTAAGGTATCCACAGATTCTTGTCTGGGGAGGACTTATCTTTGCCTCAGGGACAGATGCTGCCTGTTGCTGGGTCCTCTTGTGGCAAAGGACTCCCTCTAGCTTCTCTTTAAGACATTAACCCATGAGAGTTTTGTTTCATGATCTAGTAACTTTCTAAATGGCCTCCCTCTTAGCACTGCCTTGTCAACTTTCAAAGTACGAGTTTTGTAGGAGACACAGCTATTCAGACTCTAGTACCTATTACCCATATGGAACATAAGCTATAGCTTTCAGTGAGTCAAAGAAAAACACCACCAAAAATTCTCAGCCTCCATGGAAGCAAAGAGGCTCTGCTAACAGCAGAGCTTGTGTTTAGTTAACACAATATAGTTGCTTCATCTGAAACACACGCCAGGACACATGTACGTGTTCATAATCACACGTATATATGGTTTACCTCTGCCCTCATTTGATCACAGAATATTACTGGCTCCTTCAACAAATATTCTTTAGGAACTATACTATCTACTCTACATGAGACACAGATGAAGAGGACAAGTGCATATCCTGACTTTCAATAAATGAACAAGCCCCTAATGCCCAGGAAGCAAATGTTCAGAAAGCCACATTTACTCCACAGAGATTTAAAATTGAGAGAGACATACGTGCAAAAGGCCAGTGGAACTGTTGGCTGGGAGGGAATTCTTTCAGGAGATGTTAGGAGTTCAACTGCAGGCTGGAATAGGGAGAAAGGAAAATGCCAGCCACAGAAACAGCAACAGAGGAGCCATGCAGGGGGCAGGGACAGGACATGGGTTCCAGCTGGAAAGCAGTTTTCTTGTTCAGGGTATGCAGAGTGAAAGGTAGCAGAAAATGGAGGAAGCAGCTAGAGGAGTCAAGTCGTGAGGAGCCTCCACTAGCAATGGGAAGTGTGTGTTTGCACACACTCTTCCCAGGAAAGCACTGGAGAGTTTTTAGCAGCCGAAAGGCTTCTCATTTACATTATTAAAAGATAACCAGCAGTTGTGTGTAATATGGTGTGAAGGGGAGATAAAGTGGAAACAGAGACTCCAACCTGGATTCCATCGCCAGTGTCTTATACAGAGATGGTACTGGTCATGTCGTAGGTGCCATTGGTGAAGATCTGGGGAGGTAGATAGATTAGGGTACAGTAAACAGAGTCCATAGGCCCATTTTTAGTGGAGGTGGTAAGCAGGAGAGAATAGAATTCAACAGGGGAGCAGAGAACTGTGCATAGTGTGTGCCTCATACCTGTGGAGCTACGCTGGTGGGGTGTATGTGGACAGGCCCCGTGGTGTAGACACCACCCAGGCTGAGGGTGTGGGGAGAAGGTGAGTGAACACAGAGCCCTCGCAGTGGTAATACCTGCCCGGCAGTCCTGCTGTGAGGTCATGTGGAGTGGGGGAGACAGGAGCAGGTTAAGGACCTTTATTTATTATCTTTTATTTTTTCTTCAATGAAGCCATATTGTTAAAATTTAATAAATTCAATTGATTTTTAAATTAGTATCTGCAGTGCAGAACAGTATGTGCATTTGATAATATATATTGATCATTTTTTATCTCTTACCCCTCCCTCTCCCTTATCTGTCCCTTCTGATTCCCTTCCCCATTTCAAAACACCTGCCTTCTGATTTCCTACCAACTCTGTTATTATATTATTTTATTTATTTATTTTCAAGTTTTTCTTATAAGAGGAATCATGTTATATTTAACTTTCCCTGACTTATGTTACTCAGCATTACAATCTCATGTTCTATTCATTTTCCTGAAAATGACATGATTAGTTCTTCTTTATGACTGAATAATGTTCAGTTGTGTATGTAGAATTTTTATTGGAAGGAAAATAATATAACAGTTAACTTCTTTACTATTTTAAGGGTATAGTCCAGTAACGTTTAATATATTTACATTGTTGTGTAAATATATTAGTAGAGTTCCAGGGTGTTTTATCGTGCCATTCTGAACATTTCTACCGATCAAACAATGTTTCCTTCTCTTTGTTGAGCGCTATTTTACTTCCTTTCTCTGTTGCCTTGGCTACTTTACCTACTTGGTATCAGTTGCACCATTCAGAGGTTGTCCTTTCATGTCTGGCTTAGTTCACTTAACATTATGTCCTCAGGTTTCATTCATGTGGTAGCATGTGACAAGCTCTCATTCCTTTTTAAAGCTGAATAGCATTCTATTTTGTGTGACTGCTGCATTTAGTTTATCCACTTATCGGTCAGTGGACCCTGGCTCACTTTCATTTCTTTGTTAATAGGAACCATGCTGATGGGAACATGGGTGCACAGAAAATTAAGGAATATTTTTTATCTGGACTGAAATGTGCTGTGAGAATTAGAGGCATTGGTGATGTACGAAAAAAAGGAAAAATTTACCAAACAAAACACCTGACTGGTGGGATGGCTCTAGCTAATAAGGCTGTTAGGCTCAGCCATAAGGGCAGATGAAAAACACCCAGGGAGGTCGATGGATTTGGTATTGGGAATGGAACCCAGGGCTGTCATACTGAGCTACATCTCCAGCTCTTTTTTATTTTGAGCCAGGATCTCACTAACTCACTAAGTTGCCCAGACTGAGTGTGAATTTGTTATTCCCTTGTCTCAGCCTCCAAAAGTGCTAATTGTGCACCACCACACTCAGCTGAATTTCTGTTTTCATTATGAAGGAAGAGATAAGGTCCTTAACTCTGTGTGTGTGTGTGTGTGTGTGTGTGTGTGTGTGTGTGTGTTGTGTTTATGTGTGTGTGTGGGGGGGGAGGCTCAGAGCTGCCTCCCCATTAATACAATGGATGATTAACAGGAAGTACTTGAAATCAACCCAATGCATTTCTTTATGTGCCAGGCAGACAAAATAAAGCCAAGCTTTGTTGTCAGACAATAGCAGCCCTTATTATAATGGTTGGCATTTTAGAGATAATTCAAATATTAAAGATAATAACCCATCACTCAGTCAGGAAATGTTTTGCCCTTTAATACCAACAGGATAATGTACAAGGAAGACTACTCTGGACTCAGCCAGGAATTTTCTTTAGCTGAAGTACTCTTGTTTCCTGAAGAAACTCAATGTTGATTTTTCAGGTTCTATTTGGAGAGTGTGTTTATTTCTTTCTTCCCAAGGGGATGGTGAGATAGATATTGTAAATGGTGAGGACTTTTTATTGTTTCTGACAGTTATCAAAGAAATATTTTTTTTAAAAAAAAGAAAGCAGGGCTGTTGACTAAAAAATAAACCCCTTTGGGGAGTTCTGAGTCAAATGTGTTGAATTTCATGTGTGATAGTCACTTATAAGTTCCAGGGAGTGTGACTATGCTTGGGCTGCCCATTAATAGGGGATTGTTCTAATCTCACAAAAACTCATATTATCCAGCTGGGGACTGCTGCCAATTCCGTAAGTAAATTTCCAGTTTTTGGTGACAGAAGTCACATTTTGTATTTTATTTTCTGGAAGACCATCTGGAGGAGGACAATACTTCTTAAAAGCCTCTTCCCATTCCTTCTCTATATCCTCACCCTGAAACCCTGCCCCAGCGAGGCACCACAGGAGGCGCCAGGGACCTCTGCTGTTATGGATTGAGAACTGGTGGTCAATTTAACGCCAGCTGGATTACATCAGCTTGGCGCTGAGCGAAGATGTTTCACCTGAGGAAATTTGCCAGCATAAATGGAGAAGTGGAGAAGGAGAAAGAAGAGTGTTGGGCGTTGAGGCGTTAGCGCGTTGAGGCGTTAGTGTGTTGAGGCGTTGTGAGGTTTCCTACAAGTTGCTGTTTGAGCCATTAGGGTCTCCTGGAGAAGCTCTGGTCCTCACATCGAGCATTGCTTCCTGGCTCCGGAGGGGAAGATGTGTGCTGCTTGGTTCCAGGATGGACTTGTTACACTGGCTTCCTGGCATGTGCTTGGCTGTGTTTGTCGTCGGAGGAGCTCGGGGCCTCCATGTCACTGAGGATGGCTGTGGTACTTTCAGGACAGCCCTGGTGTTTGTTGTGAGTGTGACTTCTCAGCTCCAGCCCTCAACCTATCAGCACAGCTCCTTCACCCTGCTGATATAGACTTCCTAGTTTCCACCGCTGACCTTTGGGCCTTCCCGGCACGGATCCGTAAAAGAGACTGGCATGAGTCCTTCTTGTGGGCTCTAGATTTCCAGGTGGACTCGTGGGAGGCATTGTCATGAACTCTGGGTCTTCATTTGGACTCATGTGAGACATTCCTGTGGGATTTAGGCCCTTGACTAAATATTTTATGTCTTTAGTGTTGTGTATAGATTTCCTGCATTTTCTTGTGTTAACTCTGGGTGACCATCATAAAAATAATATTATAAACTCCATGTCTTTATTCTAATTGTTCTCTGTACAACCCCTGACTACAACAGCTGCCATGCTGGGTTTTTTTACCCACTCTGTGTTCCTCAAAGAGCCTCATTGGCATCTCTCTCTGCTTCCTCTCTTGTCACCTCCCTGATATGCACAGTTTCTTCCCAAAGTCCTTTCTTTATGATCACAGCTACATGAGACTTGCAGTGGACCCTCCCACTTTATTCCTTAACCAATCTTTTATAGAATCATTCCACAAGAATTCCGTCCTGTTTTGTCCTCCTTGGCACTAAGGGATGGGCAGGAATGTTCACCTGTTGATACTTTTCCTTTTGCTCCCATGCCAGGCCAAGCACAGCAGAAAATCTGGGTCCCTTGCTCAGGAACCAGAACAGGAAAAGTGCTTTTCTCTGTTCAGGATCCAGCAAGAGCTTTGTAGGTTTCTGCAGTGGAACTGGGCCAGGGAGAGTGGAGCATTTGCCTGGGGCAGAAAATTTAAGTCAGCACCAACAAAACCTCAGCAATCATGTTATGTCCTATTTTAATGCAAATAATCAAGGTTAATGCAAATACCTTTGAGATATAAAGTATTAAAATGGTAAATAATGACAAGATGTCACAGGGTTGAATTGGGAGAAGGTAAATCAGTGATTCACACCTGTCAGGGGTGAATCAGATCAGCAGTAAATTTTAGATAATTTTATCATTATGAATTTTTTTAGCATTGCTTGAATTTTTTCAAAACAACCTTTGAAATAGTGTTTATCTTGATTCATAAGTATTTTGGCAATCCTGTACTTTTGGGGACAGTTGAGGGTTTCTCCCTGATCTCATACTTCTCCTGGCTCAACTTCTCCATCCTTGCTTTTCTCTTTAATAGCAACTTTTCAACAGTGTTATGTAATATTGAGTTGAGGTCTGCAAACCATCATGCTCTAGAGGCATCTTAGTTTTGCTGCATATTGGCATTATTTTGCTATGGATAGATGGTTGAGTTGATATATTGACCGGCCTGACAGCTGCTTTTGTTATGGGCACCCTGCCTAGGTCCAATCATGTGGGACAAATGTGGAGTCCTTGGACCCCATGTTGATTAGCTGGACAAAAGTAACCTTTGCTGAGGGGCAACTGAAGATGGAGTCACTATCTCTGCATGCAGAGTTCTTTATAGATTTCTTGGAGGAATTGTGCCACAACTGCCCACGTGGACCAGATGTGTGTTTCCCATTGCATAGACAAGAAGAGTGGGGCATAAAGTTGAAGGCTGAGTGCCTGTCCATACATTTCCTTTGAAAAATCAATTTGAGAGCAAATACTACTTTTCAAGCCCTTAGGCTGATGTTTTCCCACTCCTTTGGATTCTTAAAGTGTATAGTATGAGGACTTAGGAAGTACCTTAGCGAATAGATAATAGTAATTATAATGCTAATAATAGTAATAATATAATTAGTACTGACTGCTTCTCTAAAAATTTTAAAGTAGTTTATCTCAAGGATTCTTAGATAAGCATTGTCATTATTATATAGGGGGAAACTGAGGCACAGGCATTAAGAAACTTTCTTTTCTTGTGAAGAGCAAGTATTTGATGAGGTAATGGATATTGTGGCCTTGGAGGCATCTTTTTAAATTCTCTTCCATGTTGCTGCAGCACAAAGCTTCTTTATGGCTTCTATGACTAAATGAAGCTAGTGTTGTTTTCATAGGATGGTCTGCCAGGAGAAGCATTGCTTTTACACCTGTGGCCATTGGTTTGACATGTCCTAATTCAGCACAGGTTGATTCCTGCTGGACCAAGACTCCCACAGCAGGGCCCTTACTGTCTCTTTACCACTTACACTCACACAACGCCAGGCACACGACAGGCTTCTCCTCAGTGAATATTGCCTGAACCGAATGAAATTGAGATGGAAAAATGTCGAATAAATGCCACATCTTTGACGGAAGAAAAGAGCAAGCCCTCTATTCCACTAGACAGGATGGATCAAAGACTCCTGGGCTTGTTTGCAATACCTAAAAACCTGCTTCCCAATCTGGTCTGAGAGTGACACATGAGCAGAGGAGGCTCTCCAGAGAGCTGGCAAGAGGATGCATGTCTTACAGCCTCCCTAGAAAAAGAAATAAAGAAAGGCAAACTTTCTTCCCCAATGCAGTTGAATGTCTCTCTGCAAGATGCTCAGTTCCCTAGGTTTTGTGTCTTTGTTTCCCAGGTCCATCAAGCCCCACCCTCCCCCTAACCTTAGCGTCATTCCTTCATGTGAGTGTCAATTACAGCTGACTTTGCAGCCTCCAGCTCCCAAACACAACAGCCGTGCAGTGCCCTGGGCCCCATGGCATAAGGCAATGCAGCTAATTAGCCTGGCTCGGCTGTGCCCTATGCTTCTTTGCAAAGCTCCTTGAGAAGCAAGTTTCCGGTGTTGATGTGCATTGTTTTGTTCTTCACAGACATCATCGATATCTCCATGCAAGAAATCAGGATTGCTTTCTTGTGTTTTCATCTGGTCTTTGAAATTCAACGTAGCTGCTAATATAGATATCATGATGAAGATGATGACAGCTAACTTACCGAGCATGTCCCATCTGCCAGGAACAGTTACAAACCTTGGTATTCACTGACTAAGTTCTCATAACAGTAGCTTCTGTCATTATCCCCATTTTAGAGAAGGGAAGCTGAAGTTCAGAGAAGTTAAGCAATTGACTCATGACGGTGCAGCCCCTTTCTCTTCTCTGTATTCTAGATTCTGCCACTACTTTCCCGCTATTCTTTCCTATTCATCTTAATAAGAACATATCTTATTGCCTTTATTTTATGGACTTGGAAGCTGAGACTTTGCAAATTTATTCAAGATACTGTAAGTCTCAGAGTAAGCCTGAAAGAAGATTTTGAACACCAAAAGTCTGATTTGGGGACTTGTGCTCTGTGGCTGAATTATATTTTCTATGTCAGGTCAGAAATGGCTCCACCATTAGGCCTGTGCACTAATAATCCTGTAGGATGTTTACAGTGCACTGGAGGTGACGGAGGCCTGGGGACTGGACACATCTGCAAGCTTCCAGGTGTGATGACCTGTCCTCTGTTCTATGTCAGGCAAATTGCTCCCTCTCTGTGACATTTAGATGGAACTTCTGAGAAGTGATTAGCAAAGATCTTTACCAAAGTTTGGATCTCTGTACCTAGACACTCAAAAAAGTTATTATAAGCTCAAAACTGCAGCAAGAGTCAGGCCTGAATCAAATCTGAGCTCTAATATCAACAATGTTTAGACCTTTGAAAGGTTATTTAAATCCCCAAATTTCCCTCTCTTGTAGTGTGAATAATAGTAAAATACAGTAAAATGGTATGTGATACTGTATGAATAAACACCCAGAATCTAATAGCACCTGGCAAGGGTAGCGGTTAGTGTAATTATGAACACATTAGTTGAATCTGAGCAACATTGTGTTCAATAGAAACGAATTAGAGTTGAAGAAAAGATCTCAGAAGAGAAGAAATAATCGTGATTTACAGCTTCTGTTCTTCCCCTGTACCTTTCTATTGATCAAGGGGGCTGTATGTTGTGATTAATTAAAATCAATACCTTCAAGTGGATACAGGGATGTTTTTGCAGAGAAACAGCAGGACTTAGCTCAGTATGGAAGTGTGGAGAGCTTTCTGTCAGTTCAGGCAGCCCATGACTTTCCCTTTGGCTGCAGAAATAACATATCTCAGCAGAATATTAAGTAAATAAACATTTAAGGTGAGGGATGTTTGTAAACATCAAAGTCTGATCACTCATCATAACAGTAGCTGAGCTTTTCTAAAGATGTAAAATTATCATCATAGGTATATCACCATATCCTTATGTGCATAAAAGTACCAGAGAGCTCCATGGCAATGCACTCCTCTGTTGGCTTTCCAGGTAGGAGAGACAAGTTCAGAGCAAAGTGAAGTAGCTAAAAGTTTTCAAGGAGCCTCTGAAGATGCTTTCATTATCCTGATAAAATAGTACCTTCTCTATCTCCTTTTCCTTCTCATCTTTAATAGTATCCTAATGGACATCATGACAGCATAATGGTTATAATTACATCATAATGGTCATAATGGTATCATCATGGTTATAATGACATTGTGATGATTAAAATAGCAATGCCATGGTTATAATGGTATTGCGATGGTCATATGGCACCTTAATGGACAAAATAATATCACTATGATCATGACAATTGCCTAATGGCCACAATTACATAATAATGGACATGGCATCATAATGGTCATAATGATATCATAATAGTCATAATGACATCATAATGATCAAAATGATGTCATAATGCTCATATAGATGATAATGGTCATAATGACATCATAATGGGCATAATGATGACATAATGGCATCATAATGGTGGATCTGAAGCATGTGATTCACAATCACTGGGATACACAGGACAGCTAAACATGGGCAGGGCACACTGATTCTGGATTTACATCATGTGAGAAAATTAATGCCTACTCATTTCAGCCTCTGCATTTACGATTTCAGTTATTTGCAGACTAATGTATTTCTAAATGAAACTATTCCAAATTTTAATCTCCCAAATAAATATGGAATGCATATGAATGTATATGATACATTAGTTTGTCCATTATATGTTACCAATTAGATTTCTTAGTAAAGTAGGAAGTCTGATATTACCAATTAGATTTCTTAGTTAAATAGAAAGACTGATTACGATGTGCTTGTGTCTTTTATTTTTCCTCCAAAAGCTCCTTGACCATTTCTAAGCAAGGAAAGGCTTATTTGAAAAGCACAAAAGTTCATTTCTTAATTTTAAAATTTTCTTTGTTTGCATTTCTTGGTCCATTCATTATCCACGTATAGAAAAGTATTTATGAGTTGATATTTGACACAGGAATCAAAACAAAATATTGGAAAAGGCATTTAATAATTTTGAGGTGGCAAGATATTTTGGGAATAATTTCAATTACCAAAAGATGTTGCTATTTCTCAATGAAAAAAACACAATTTGGCCAAGATTCTGACGCTCACATATAGAACTTGGAGACAGTGAAGTAATCAAAGGGGAAGAATTTGCTTATGTGAAGAAAATGTTCAAATCTGATGAGACCCAGTACTTTTCCACTTACTTTTATCTTTTAGTGTCAGTTGAAAATGTACTGATGCCTACAAGTGGTGTGTAATACAATTCCATTAAAGCATCATGTTTTGTCTTTCAAATTGATATAAAATCTTCATTGTTTTCTATGATACAATCATGTTGGTTTGTATAACAGTTGTGTGGCACCTGTGCCAATCATTAAGCAAAATGATTGAGCTAAATAGTTGACCAAGTTCGATTTCTAAGGCATTGCATTTGAAAAGTCTGAGAGTGGTCCTCTGGCCAGAAACCAAGTACTTTGGAAGATGTTTAGCCCTTTCAATTTGGGCAGCCTTTTCCAGGTAACAGATATTACTTACATTATTCCATGTTGAACATTATGGAAACCTATTGCTATCAGTGACCATTATGGAGCTCTGATACTTCTTGATACTACCAGTAAGTACACTGACTCCAGTTTGGACAGCATCAATCACCCATGCTTACTTAAGTCTTTCCACTAAGACAGGCTGTGCTCACAGTTGTTCACTGATAAGAAGCATAGATAGAATGTATCTTAAATGGTCTCAGAGCTGTTCTTGCCTACCTCTCACTGTACCATAGACTGACTCTCTATAATAACTCAGCTTGGTCCTGTCTGTCTGAAAATCCGAAATCTGACTTGTCCCTAAACCCACAATTTATGAGCATCAACGTGACAACACAAGTGGAAAATTGAACACCACAAAACTTTGTTTCATGTATGAAGTCATTTGCAATCTTTTATTAAGTTACATGCAGGATCCATGCAAAAGGTACACATAAAACAAAATGTATTTTGTTTTGACTTAGATCCTAACCACAAGATGTTGCTTTAAGAAAATATTCTAGAATCCAATAAAATATCCTCTAAAATCCAAAACACTTCTGATCCCAAGCATTTTGGATCAAGAATATTCAGATACAGTTTTAAACTGAAGTTGCTGTGGATTAATCCTTTGCTTTTGTCCACAAATTGAGAAAAACTTGCTCTTTCATATTGTTATACTTGAGGTTAACAGTCAGCTCAGCACATGATACACAGCTCTAATCTCAGCACTCCGGAAAGCTAAGGCAGGAAAACTGCAAGTTCAAGCCAGTCTGGGAAACTGAGTTAGAGTCTTAAAAAAATAAAATAAAATAAAATAAAAAGTGCTCAGGATGTGGCTCAATGTGAAGGTCACTGGATTCAATAATGAAAAGGTAGATTTGCCATTATCTTATTTCAAGGCTTATGGAAACTGAGGTTCAACGGATTTCGGTCTGGTAGGCTCACCACTTGCAATTGGCTATACTGGGAACCCAACTGTGGTTCTCTGGACACCCAAACTCTTAACTGTACTTCGTGAAGCTTCCTAGCAGCAGATCATTCTGGGCGCTCCTTCCGTCCCCTGATATTCTTTCTCTGTGACTGCCATCTTCTTTATCCTCTGTGTGATGGTAGAGACACTTGAAACACTTGTAACTTAATTAGAGTGATGCACAGGTGCCTATACAATGAATTTATTTCATTACTTATTTACCTGTAAAAAAATTATGGGAAAAGTATAGAATTATTGGCAAAAGCAGGGACAGGGATGGTCTTAGAAGGAGCCAGTGAAACATGTCCAGAGTGATATAACTCTATATTTGCTGCTTCTGGTCCACAGACTTTCTGGCTTTTTTTTTAATGGGATTATGGAAGATGAAAAGGAAACGCTTACTTCAGCTCTTAAGAGCAATGTAAGCAATTCTGCACTGTACTTACTCCCCAGGGTGTTGGGAAAATGTTTCTAGTAAATTAAAGTATAATAAAAGCATTGGCAACATGGCAACTTTTATATTAATTTCTTAATTTTTTGCAGGCTTAATTATAAATCTCTTGGGGGAAGAGGAGAAGTCTCTGGGTTCTTTCATGGGAGTGGAGGCCCCTCCTCTGCTGACAGCGGTGTGTGCTGTGATGTGGGCTCTGTGGTCATTGTGAGATGCACAAGGCCTTCCTCTGGAAAGGACAGCTGTACTACTGTGATGAGGACATCAGTCAGAGTGTCCTGCTGAGACGTGTTAACAAGTTGTTTGACTCTTTGATTGGTAGGACTGTGTTATTATCTTAAGAACAGTCTCTACTTGTAAAATAATTTGAAAAACTTGGATCCTGCTTTCTGCTTGTGTGACCTGGAGAAACTTGGCCAGGTCCTTCATGTGTTACATGGGACTGAGTGTGGTATTATTTCATGTGAGGATGTGTGAAAAGCTGGTTCTAACAGCCATGATGAGCCACCAAACTAGCCTAGAGCCATCTGCCACCAGACATATAAGCAGGCAAATAGTACATGTCCGTGTTTGTCATGTTTTATTATTTTCAGCCTTAAGTGTCCTTGCTCTTGGCAGTCACTAAAGTGAAATGATGTAGCATTTCAGGTAATCCCAGATGCATTGAGTCATAGAGCATTTATGGTGGAAAGAATCTGAAGCCTGCTCCGTACCTCTGCGTGCCTCCCTATGGAGAAACTTATTATGAAGACTATTATAAACAGATTAGGAGGGTACCCTTCACCAATACGGGGGCAAATATCTAGAGTGATACAATAATATATTTGTTGGGCAAGTTGGACAGACCCCAATGAATTATATCCTTTGCATTTTTTTCTTTTCTCAGCTGAGGAAGTTTCCAGATACCTATTTGAAGTAGGCCATTGCTACTCTTCTAGGCAAATCTTTATTCCACTTTTTACCTCTGTATTTTTGTAACACAGTGTGGCTCAAAACATGTGTTTCAATTTTATTACAATCATAATTTTTTTCTTTTTACTCTCTTCTTGGTTGCTCATGAGTATGAGCATGCAGTATATCTTGTTATGCTTTTGAGTGTCTGGCATGTCAAAAACAATTAAAGGAGAAGGAATAAATGCAATAAAGAATGAGATAGTTCCTGTTTCTGAGATATTAATTCCTAATTATAGTGAGTGTTGCATACACATATGATTTTATGATTAGAAAAATAGGTGTTTTCACAGTCTTATGTGAGTATAGTAGGTCTAATAAAATAGGAGCTCAATAAGAGAGCAGCATTTTGTCAGAGGACTGAAGTATTTTGCCAACTCTTGGTTGCCTGTGATAACAAGAATATGAACCTTGGCCTTTGTCATGCCAGATCCACTCAGTCATGGAATATTCATGAGGGACAGAATCTTAGAGATCATCTGCTTCAGCCCCCACATTTTTAGAGGAGAGTGAAAAATGAGAAAGAATGAATAACTTCCCCAAATCTCCTCGTTGCTGTGGCTTCTGATCCCAGGTCAGGTTATTCTACAAGCCAGTGAGCCAAGTCAGAAGAGTAATAGAAAATTCTTAAGGTATAAACACACACACACACACACACACACACACACACAGAGGCATGTACTCACACATACATATGCAGGCACTCACACACATGTGCATGTGATTCATGCACTCACATACATGCACCCACGTGTATGCACCCTCATAGTTGTTCACATATTGCGTATATTTACACACACACATCCATTTACACATATGTGCACACACCTGCTTGTATTTACTCAAGCAATTGCCCATTTATACAGATGCACACATGGACAGAGATGCACAAGAACACATTGCTTCATTCATAAATTGAGTTTGTGTGTCATTCAAATGTTACCCATGTTTGGAGGTTCCAGTGATCTACACCTTACAATCTAAAAATGCGAATTTGGTGATAGAAACATACTCACAGACATGATCATAGTTTATTCATCTGCTTAGTGCCTACTGCAGCCAACAGAGTAAACTTATAAGGCTACCAGATGATTGTCTGATCAATGCAGTGACAGAAAAAAAACACAGAAGTTCAGCTTTGCTGAGAGGGTATCTCATACCACCTAGATTTTATCCTTATTTAGGTCAGACCTGACATGTTTATGTTAGCTAGAATGAGACCCTAAGGAAACTCAAGTTCACTGAGAGCAAGTAAGTCACTCTGTACATGCATTATCTTACTTAATCCTCCATCTTAGCCATGGGTGGAAAAATTAGGTATAGAGAGGTTATTTATTAGTTACCCCAAATCAAACAACCTGAAAATGATGAAGTTAAGAATCAGACTTGGGTCCAGAGATGCTTCACTTTCTGCAACAGCATCTAAGTTGTTGCTGGAATTAAGAGCACCTGAGAAAACACATTTAGAATGAAAATACTCCACCAAGTTAAAGAGGTACTAACAAATTTTCCTGAATTTTGAAAAATACTTTATGCCTTTTATGTACTTTATGACTAGTTCTTTCCAAGTAGGAAGAATTTTTTTTTCATTCACATCCAGCTGACCAGTGCTGTTTTGCAGAATTTCCTGCAGCAATGAAAATGCTTCATCATCATACTTTCCATTGTGGTTTTCACTAGGTGCATGTTGTACACACATGAGATATCAAATAGTACAATAAGAGAGTGTAAAATAGATCAGTTAATACTTCAACATTTGACTGCCTCTTGAAGTTATAGAGGGCTAAGTATGGTGTAATAATAGTTTTTACTTTTCTTTTTTAGTTTTTCGTGTTGCTACTCTAAGAATTAAGTTTCCATATAGTGCTTGCAATCATTTCTGTGGGCAGGTAGTTCATTTGTAAATATAGCTACATATATCTACCAATTTATCTATATCAGCATCTGTCTGTTGACATTTGATTTTCAATCCATAACATCATATAGCATATAATGAATTATAATTAGTTCTTATCATTTAACAGTGCAATTCAGTTTTTTCCTTAGTAGTACATATAAACAAAGATCCTTCTCTTCAGTAATTACATACCAATCCCTACCTAACCTGATTCATTGGTTACTCACAGCAATCCTTATATCAACTGATCCATAAGTTACCCAACAATGTAAATGCAATAGTACTGGTAGATACAAAAATGAAAAAGGAGAAGCTACAATTTGAAGATAGCACCATTCCAGAGGAGAGCAAGAGTTCTATCCTAGTAGACAGTTTTAAAAAATAAAGGGAAGGATTAATAGGACATACCTGGGACAGAGGTGTTGATGGAAATTAAGATATAGACATTCCATGAGAGGGTAATATGTGGAAACAAACAGGCCAAATAAGAGGAGTTTCAGTTCCCACCCTAGGGTTTGGTGACTAAGAGAATGACTGCTCGTTCAGGAAAGGGTGGATGTGCATTGGAATTAACATGAGCTCAAGCTTCAATGGGAGGTGGAGAAATGGGCTCTGAAGGTAGAATTCTCTTTCTAGAATTCTATGACACCTTTCTATAACCTTATATTGTAGAGGAGCCTATAGAAAATGAAGCATAAGTCAAAAAAATTTTTTAAAGGAAAAAGAATTCACTATATGAATGGTTTCAAAGTTTTTAAAGTACATTAAAAATGAAACTAAGACTATACACTCACTTAATTTTTTAACTTTGCTAAACAGTGTTCTCTCTGTACCTAATAATGTCATGTACTATACCCTAAACATACATAATTTTAAGTACATTTTTCAAAAAACATAACCAACAAACAAAAGGCAGTGCAAAAGCCAGACCGGATGTTGCATGCTTATAATGCCACTATTTCACGAGGCTGAGGCAGGAGGCTCACAAGTTTGTGCTCAGCCTAGGAAACTTACTTATAAAAACACATTTTCAAAGTAAAAAATAAAATAAAGTAAAGTAAAATAAATTAGGATTACGTATCTAGAATATGTATCTATATACCTACTAGTTGGATGGTGGATGTAGCTCAGTACAAAGGCTGTGAGTTCAATTTGTAGTACTGAAGTCTGTTTTATGAATCTGCACTGGGAAGGCCCAAAGGTCAGGATGGAAGCTAGAAGGTCTGTGCCAGCGGGGTAAAGGATCTGTGCCCATAGGTTGAGGATTCTACAATGGAGCCAAGTAGTGGCACTCAAAGTAAGGACCAGGCGCCCTCAAAAGGTATCACAGCCATCCTCAGCAACAATGAGGTCCTGAACTCCTCTGACAATGAGAACAGCTGAGTACATGTCAGGAAACCAGCATATCAAGCTTCTCCTGGAGATTGAACAGCATACATCTTCCTCTCCAGAGCCAGGCAGTGATGCTCAAAGTAAGAACCAGAGCTCCCCAAAAGCAAACCATAGCCATCCTCAGCAACAATGTCCCAAGAACCTCCAATGATAATAGCCAAGTTCATATCTGGGGAGCTAGCATGACAAGCTCCTCTAGGAGAACCAACAGCTCCTAACAATAATGCTGAGAAGAATCCACAATGCTGCACACTTTCTCAACATGTCTCTTTTGTATGCCAGCAACTTTCCTCAGGTGGGCCATCTATAAGCAGCACCATGCTGATTCAATTCAGCTGGTGTTAAACTGACCACCAGTTTTAATCCATAACAGGTGGCTTTTCACCTGACTGGTATAAAAGGAAGCAAAGAAAGAAGGTTCACTTCTGTTTACTTGGAGAAGCTCCAGTCATCTTCATTTTAGATGTCATCTTCAGCCTTCTGGCACAGACCCTTCAGCCTTCCATCACAGACCCTTTGGCTTCCTGATACGGACTTGCACAGGACACCGCAGTGAGCTCCAGGCCTTTGACCAGATCCTGTAGCTCTCCAGCACACAGACAGACCTTTGCACTTTTCCATACCTGACTGTGGGGGGCCATGCAAGCCAATCTGGTAAATTCTTACATATTTGTATATCTTGCATAAAATCTGTTTCACTAGTAAGCACTGACTGATACAGATGAACAACTATATTTTTTATTTTGAAAAGGATTAAACAATAAAACCAATCAAAACAACCAGTGTAAGTGATATAGGATTTCAAAATATTAAAAATCAACAACAGTTACCGCAATGCCTTTTGATGTCTTCAAAATAGCTGCAGATAACTTCAGACACAGTAAAAATCAAACAGAACAGAATAGAATAGAAATGATAAAAACAAGACAATGAATGCATTAAAGGACTTCAAAACAAGCCAATAATAATTCCAAAATTGCTGCCATAATATATCTTGCTATCTTTGAAATAGCTGCTCTTGCCATCGGGTTTAACATAATCAAACAAACAAAAGAAAATAAAACCTAACCCGAGAAAACAATGAAAATGATATAGGACTTCAAAACAAGACCATAGGGAATCAACAATGGCTGCAACCCTCAGAAGGAGATCCCCCTAGATGCCACACCGCATACTACTACTCTCTGAACCTATGTTCAGACCACGGGCCTTAGACCTGCAATGTTAGTGAAACACCAAAGCACCACAGGCATCCAATTGCCTTTCTCCATGACAGTTATCATCATTCATAACTGCCTGTGTGTCTGCGAATAAGCCGATTGCTTACTGGTGGTGGTGGTGGTGGGGATTGGTACTTCTTGTTTGCCAGCCTGTGTGCTGGAAGGGGCTGGGGTCTGGCTCTTCCCAGTCTGGCAGTGGCCTGGTGTGATCCTGGTGTGGCCTTCTCTCTCCCTCTAGTCTGCAGATAGCACTGACTCACAGGGAGAGGCTTGGGTCTGGCTGTTCCCAGTCCGGTGCTGGCCCACACATGGTGCTGGTTCCCAGACTGGCCAGAAGAACAACTTTTTGCTCTGTCAAACTTGTCTAAATGTGCTAAGCTAAGGTCATATAATTATATGACTTTGGATGGTTACTTTAGCCTATTATGTTCTATATTGGTCTTGGAATAGTTCCAGCCCAACCTACTTGTCAAGGTCCAGGAAAATAATACATATCAAAAAGTTCTGAGAGAACAAAACCATGGTAACCTATTTGTGATGAGTTTTTGTGTTGTGCTTATATAACATATGGCTCTCTTTTTCAATGTGTGTGTCACAGATGAAAAAAAATCTGGATGCTACATCTATTAAGGAGAATCACCAAAATACCACTAACTGTGCATTCAAAGATTCTAATTCACTGCATGCTATGTGGATATTTATATATTTTTTCAGTTCAGCAAATATTTGTGAATCTCTAGTACACATGTGACCAAAAAATATGGTAAATATTTAGATACACCATGTTTTTATTTGAAAAAATGATCGTAAATATTTGATGAGGGATGCTCACAAAATACAGTGAATGTTTAAGTTAAAATTCCATTATTGCAAAAGGCACATTGCCATTAATTCTCCCTCCTAAAGGTACTCAAAAATATTTCCCCTTACTTTGAATACACTTATCCCATCATTCTTGGCAATATGTCTTTACCATAATGCTTTTTAAAAAATTTAAATAGCCATCTTATCTTTAAGTAACTCCTTGTATGTACATCTGTAGGAACAGGGAAGGGCAGGATGCCAGGGAGACAGCAGTGAGCAGGATATGGTCTGCACCTTCATAAGAGAAGTTGCTGTGGTAGGAAGTTGCTACAGCATCAGTACAAACACTTGGACACTTGTCTGAGTAACATGATCTCACCCTCATAGCCCATTTCTCAGGGCTCACTGTGCATAGGAACTGTCTCAGTTACTTTTCTCATTGCTGAAACAACATACTCAACACCCAAGGTTAAAGGAGGAAAGGTTTAGATCATAGTTTGTAGAGGTTTCTGCCCAAGGTCAGCTGACTCCAAGCCAGGGTGGCACATGGCAGGGAGGTATGGCAGAGGAGAAATAGTTCATGATGTGGCAGGCAAAAGGCAGAAGCAGCAAAAGCAGCAGTAATAGCAGTGATCCTGCCTTTCCCTTTTATCATTTCCAGGCTATAAACTTTTTGGGTAGTGGTACCCTCACCCAGAGTGGAATTCTGTCTTCAATAAAGCCCTTCAGCCACACCTAGAACTATATTAATTGCCATCATTGGACTAATTTAGCACCACATGCCCTTAATTTTAATATCAGGCACTCTAATCCAATATTACACACTCATGATACAGCCACCTCCCAAAGCGTCACTTTCTCTGTGCATGAGGCTTTGGTTGGGTGTTGTGGGAATATCTAGACACAAGCCATGACAGGAATCACTGGTGGATTTTGTTTCAAATTCATTTTCTTAGTATTCATCCACTGAGTACCTGATTCAAGCAGCAGGGCAGTGGGAGAACCTCAGAATCTATGTTAACATGGCTCCCAGTGTTTCAAATTCTGGTCCTCCACAAAATATTCTTGCAAGCTGTTGTGAGTGTGATCCACCTCCAGAACACATTGACCTTGCTGTGCAGAGGGAACAAGCCTGGCTGTCCTTGCGCTTTCCCTCTATGTAGGAAGCTGAGCAAGTAGAGCAAATCAGGAGGCAATTTGTTGTGTAGGTTGCTCCTCCCTGGAAAGGCCAGCTTGAGCTTCGCCCACAGTCCTGACATTTCTCTGCAGTGTTAAATGCATAGAAACGATCTGTCTTAGTGACTAGATAAGAGGGCAATTGAGGATAAAAGTTATGTAAGTCAAACCATATGCTGTTAGAGCCACAGAGGGCTTCATAAGCCAGCTAATTATTTTCCAGACAAGGTGGCCTGGATCCAGGGAAGTCCTGGGAGGACCCCAAATTCACACAGGGAAACAGCCCCAAGACCAGTCTTTCTGAGTCTTGGCTTTAGAATTCACTGTGCGTCATGTTGTGGCTGATGACCAAACATCCTGAATCCTTCCCTTTCAGAGAGAAAAGGTTCCTCATACAGCATTTCATTAGTCCTTGCTCCCTGTCCAAGCAAGGTATAGATTTAATGAGAAAAGTTGAACAGTTTGCATTGTAAAATGCAGAATCCTGCTTCCCCAATTACTATGTCATTTTAGATATGAAGCTAGGAGACTGACACTGGTAATTGTCTGGTAGATTTTAATTTTGTAGCTCTAGCCTGGCCCCCACATTCAGTGTCCAATTTCTTTTATTAATCCACTGCATTTTTTTGTATCTACTATATGAACTGTAAGTGGACTGAACTCTACCATGGGCTTTTGTTTCTTTGCATTACTAGTCAAATATAGTCATATGAGGCTCAGTGGTGACTGCACAGTGCCAGCTGGCCCTATTCAGGGAAGCAGAGATCATAGACCATGGTAGTACTCACCTTCTCAAGCTTTAAGTTTGCCCTCCAAATGATCCTTCTGAAAATCAGGATCTCTAACATGTGTTGATTTCACAAATAAACACACATTTGAAGTATTAGAAAGTAATGAATGAGGCAAGTCTTCATTTAACTCATTTCTGTAATGCATGCATTTGCTCTTGGAAGGAGTTCCTGGTGCCTATACTAAAAAGCATTGCAGACCAGGGATCGGCCAGATTGGAAGGTGGGTTGGGGAGTAGGGAGGGAGAAAAATAGGAAAAATCTTGTTGCATTGAAGAAACAGACTCTGTGATCAGGAAACCTGAAAGGTCTTTTCCCTCTTGTTGCTTCTTTCTACACAGCAAGGCGCGAATGGGTCCTGGAACATATGGAAAGACTTGAGTTTAATTGTTAAAATTCTGCTCAGCTGGGCCACGTCTGTGGGGTGATTTGCACTATTTAGCATTTGTGTGCATTAGGTAATATATTTAATGTTTCTCGCTCTAATCCAACTTGTGTGTGTTTGGCAGAAGCCCAGCTCCATGGGCACAGGGCAGGGGAGACTGTAAATCTGCCAGCTTGGAGAATGGAGGCTGTATTGCTGCATTTGATAGCACGCTTACAGGAAGAGTCTGAAATGCTTGTGAAGCAATACCACCTCTTCCCCGAAAGCCTCTCAGGGACAAAATTAATGTATCTCATATTGTATTGATTGTAGCCAATAAGTGCCTAAATGATTTGATGCGAGACAGGGAGATTATACAGGCAAGAGGGGTAATCGCAGCTTTGGAAGAAGTATGTGGTTTAATTACTGGCTGAATTTCACCCATCTATCTCTCCTCTTAGGAATTTAACAAATAGGCCTAAGTGCACGTTAGTTGTTCTTGACATCTGTTGAAATGATATCTGCCAGTGATGAAGGAAATATGGGAATTGGGCTTGGGGTATTAATGGGATCAAGAGCCACAGGAAACTCTTCTCCAGCCTGTAGAATTAGGAGGAAATCAGGAGGAAAATACATACAGCCTGCAGAATCAGGAGGAAAATACGTTAAGGTTAAGCCAGGGAGAATACAGATTTATCTAACAAAGTTCTGCCTTCTAAGGCAATGAAGCCATCTCCTCCTTAAATGTAGACATCAATGTAGGTTTTGTCTTCTTAGAGCTCTTAAAACCCAGGTGTTGATCCAAACACAGAATTAAATTTAAAACCAGGATGGTGGACGGGCTAATGCTTTCCCCACCTAATAATGCAAATCACCCGCTATCTTTATATACTGTATTGCTATGAACTCCTAGGAAGCTCCCTGTATTCTAAGTAAGCAAGGGACAACCACTTTTTCTATCATTTTTGTAATGGAAGAAAGAAAAACCAAAATCCAGCTAAATTCAATGTCTAGCCCATGTACTTGTAAGAACGATGTTGCTTATCTGCTAGTGTTTTGATTACATCAGTAGTTGAAAGGGCTTCAGTTACATCCCTTCACCTATAAATGTCTCCAGTTTATCCTTCTTTATGACTAAGTAATACTCCATTATATATAAAAAGTAAAACCCACAGCTTTTTTATCCATTCCTTAGTTGATGGGCATTTGGGTTGCAACTCGAAACCATACTCATATGTGAAATAAATCAGACCTATATGTGTAAATATCATATTGTCTCACTAGTGTGAGAAATTAAATGAGTAAATAAGGTCCAAAATGTGCAATAGGTAATGTGAATTGGAAAGAAACTGTTCAAAGAAAAGACCAACTGTGATGACAGAAAGGAGGAAGGAAGGAAGGGAAAATAAAAAAATGTATTTATATATAAGATAGTTAAGAGTTATACGGATAATTTCTCTTAGTTCGTTGAAAAGAAAGATTTGTGCTAATACTGTTTGAACAAGATATCACACCTATATCTTATACTCTGAATAACTAATATGAAGACAATAATACAATTTACAATACAATTTATTAATTATTATTACTCTCCTACTAACCTGTATTGAAAATTTTTATTTTTTGTTATTTTTTCTCTTTAAAATAAAAACCTAAAATGATAAACTATCCAGACATACATAAACAACTGAAAATAATTCAAAGGAAGTATTGTCTACTTTATCTCTTTTAACACCTCTAACAGAAAGGATTCTGATTTCACTATGAAAGTCTTAAAGCTGTCCTTTTCCCCTTTTCCTCAGCATTTTCTTAAATATATTGTTTTGTTATGCTTGATCTATATATATTAAATTAAATGTGCACCATATGCTTTCAAAGACTAATAAAAATTCACTTTATATGGTAGAAAGCAAGAAATTATTAAGTCATAATTAAAAGTCAGCTGCTTAAATAGTTCTTCATCAGAACATATCCCTGACATACCATGTAGTTTTGGTTTATTTCTGTAGATTGAACATTAATATATATATTATATATATATGAATTATATATAATTATTTGTAGTTGCCTGATTGAACATTAATATATATATGAATTATATATAATTATTTGTAGTTGCCTATCTTGTATATATGTGTATATGTTCCTACTATATATAGTGTTTGATTATTATGAATAGACTTCTTGACTAGGAAAGATAATAATTTAGAATAAATATAGACTTTTACTTCACATCATGGTTTAAGCTAGTTGTCACAGATATTTCTGCTGTAGTGTAGGTTTACACATGGGAATTGGATGTAATATGATCAATTAATTAGCGGATGTGCATTGCTTTGATCAAACCTGTATTGATTACAAAATGAAAGGGATCTGAAACGAATCTCATGTGTGTGTGTGTGTGTGTGTGTTGGAGACATGTTATCCTTTCTTATATATGACAATGTTCAGAGGGATTTTTGTACTTTGTATTTATTATGTTTCATAGACCTAAGCATGTTTTACAATTTCCAAGCTAAAACATCCTGCTATCAGCAATACAAGAGGTAGACTTGAAGTAAAACCTCAATGTATTCACATTTTACATTGGTTCAGGTTTTATAACTCAATGCAAATCTATCTGTTGCTATTCATCTTCCTATACATAAAGTACTAAATTACTAGAAAACATATATAGGAAAAAAGAGCCCAGTTCCTGAGTCTGAAACTTTCAGCTCCCTATCTACTTTTTCCCACTGGAAGTATATTTATAGCATCAAAATCTAAGTTTCTAGACTTACCTTGATAATTGGTCCCAATGTTGATGGCCTTGGGGCACAGTGAAGGACCATCAGTGATGCAAGTATGTTCCATTAGTTATAATGTCCAGGGAACTTTACTGTACCCTAATTCTTTGAAAATTGATTATATAAAGTATATGGTAGTTGCCAAAAACCCACAGCTCTTTGATTTCTTGGCCATCCTGAAAGTATGAACATTCTATCTGACTTTTTGTTTTTAAAGTAAAACAGTGATATTGAGTATCTCTAGTTTATAACAATGAAATGATTGTGTGATGTTTTAATTTTCTACAGATAGAGCTCTTTCTCATTCCCTTTCTCTGTACCTGTGTGTATCTGTGTCTATCTGTATCCATCCACCTATGTATATGTATTTGTTAATTAAAATGCTTATGAAAGGCTCTGTATAGTCTAGGCACTTTTATAAGTGGGCTATAAATATTTTACTCATTTGGTGAACTAGTGATCCAGTACATATACACTATAGCTCCATTTTACTGACAATAAAGTGACTTGACAGGTACAAAGACCCTAATTAACTTGTTTGAAGCCCACAGGGCCAGTATGTGGTAGGAATGGGATTCAATTCATAACTTTGTACTTAACAAAAATAATAGTTTGCAATTATTGAGAATTTTCTCCATGTAACAAGTATCGATGTAAATTTTCTCATTCAATGCTCATAACCAAACTCAGTTGATTGCTGCTAGAACAGGAATCATAGACAAAAAGAAAAATGCACTCCTATTCACAGATCTAGGAGGTGATTGGACTGAATTTTTACATCCAAGCAATTAGACTACAGAGTTCTCAGTGAATTATAATGAAAAATTCTCTACAATTAAAACTTCTCATCAGCTTGTGGCTATTCATACGTGTTTACATACACATTTATTTATAATAAAGTAAAATATATACACAAGAAATATGAAAAAGCAAAAAGTGTTTTAATGGCTAAGTTGCTCTCAAACTCATAAATCTACATAGTTTTATCTTTTCTTACTGTTAGCTGAAGTTGAACACACTTATTTGAAAATTGTGATCAAATAATTTTAAAGTGCTTTAAGAAGTGACAAACCCTTTGGAACAACAGGTATTTGTCTGAATATTTTTCTAATGAAAAAAGTCCTCCAGTGATACATGTCCATATTTTTTAAAAGAAAATGTTTATGAATTTGTAGTGATTTCAGTCAACCAATGGCTTAAAGATACAATTGAATCCAAAGTTTAAAATGTGTTGAACTTCCAGGAGAGAAATGACTGCTTGATCAGAGTTCATTTGTATCCAAAAACATTGCACTAGCAATAAACTTTAAGTTAATGCTAACAATTTTAATTTGTATCTTTTAATTGTTGAATTCTGAATTGCTTTCCAATTTCCCACAGAGTTTAATGTGTATACAAATTACAGAGCCAAGAAATTCAAGATACAAAAGATAGACTGCGTTTCGCAAACATACCATAATTATTGCTTAATTTTTAAAGGGTCTTTCCCTTCGTCAGGGTATTGTTCAATTTCCTGATACTAAACAGAATACAATTTTTGGTTAATGATTAGTATAAATCTTGTGGTGGAACTTAATTGAATGTTAACTTTGTCGTTCTCACAATTGCAAACTACTCAATTGCTTATTTCTCTGAGGTAGAATATCTTGCTTTCTAAGCACAAATAACTTGCCTTCTAATAATAGCAGGAAAGAGTTATCAGAACATGCTTTTAATGGTATGTGGTATTACCAAGCTTTTATGAAAAGAGAAAAACTACACTGACATCTATTTTAATAACATATTTCTTAGTAATTTCTTAGTAAACTTATCAGTCTTAACACAATAAAGGAGAAAAAAGTTTACCTAAAGATGATAAATGATGATCTGTAGTTGAAATTCAAGATAGCATATCCTGAGGTTTAGAAAATGTATAACTTACAGAATATGCACATAATTTTAGTATAAAATGGCATATTATAATTATTTTACTTATCTTATTTAATTTAAAATGCCAATTGAAAAAATAGGCATTTGTTGGATTAGTAGTGATTTAACCACTGTGCACTTATATATTCCAATATGTATCGAATACCTGCTGGGTGCTAGAACTGTCCATTATGGAGAGTTAGAGATGGGCTATGTTCTCCAGTTCCTGCCATCGGAACCAAAGGTTTGCACAGGACACCAGAAAATACACGAGATGCAGTAGATGGTAAAGGCTGACCTGCAAGGAGAAAAGAGAAGCCTGTGAGAGAGACACAGAATGATTTGAAGATTTACCAAGTATGGTCAGAGAGGGCAACTTGGTAAAAGTGATATTTGATTGTATGGAAAAGAGCTGGCCTTACAGAGAACAAGAGACAAAAAATTGAGAAAGTCTGAAGAACACACTAGCTGAGTTAAAAACCAGAACCAGTTTTAAGTTAGGTTACATCTTTAAGATAGATTAGTGAAATTTCTCTTGGTGTCTTTCAATCTCTCAATTCCTATCTCTACTACATCTTGTGCCTTTTGTTTCAAGATGACTCCAAGAATGGAGGGCATTTGATGGGGGGATGGAGGTTGACTAATGCAGAAGACTTAGCACCAGAACCTCTGTAGGAAGTAGACAAAGCATGTTAGTTTTGGCCTCAGGTCTGGAATTTCTCATGTGTGTTCTTGAAGTTGCCCACAAGTACTGGAGCTAAGTTTGCAATTCAGATTCATCAGTGGGCCACAGTGGATTTTCACTTAAACTCTCTCTCTGGTAATTTTAGAGTAGTTGTTTTAAAAATCTCTATCATAAATTATTTCAATCATATACCACAATAGAGAATAGTATACTAAATCTTTGTACTCATTGACAAGTAATAATATCTACGAACAAGGCCAAGCTTGCTTCTATTGTATGTTAATCTCTTTCTCTCTTTCCCATGAATATTTTTATTTTTATGTTTATACGTTGTTTTAACTATTCATTTTGTAGTAGTAGTGATTGAATCTAAGGTGAACTAGCTACATAGCTAGACCTTTTAAATTTGATTTTGCCTGTGGTCTCATTAAGTTGCCTACAGTATTCTTGAACTTGTGATCTTTTTGCCTCAACCTCCCAAGTTAATTGGGATTACAGGTGTGCACAATCATGCCTGCCCCCCCTGTGTATTTTGAATCAAATACCAAGCACTATATTTTATTGAATACATCAATGTGCATTTACAAAAGATGAATGTTCTTTAGGAAAAGGTCTCACTTTAGAACTGCTTTTTGGTGCCCTAAATATAGCAGTAATACCTTAGTATAAGCAAGTGCTTAAATATCACATTATATTTTTATATTTTAGTATGTATAATCAGAAGGTAAGGACTGCTTAGCCACTGAAATGGTCATCAGAAGAACTGATTATCCATAAATTTGTCTGCATTACTTTTAAAAATGTATCTCCTTTCCCTAGTATAGAAATAACTGGCTTCATATTTAGTGGATCAATATTTTTGATCATATGCATAAAAAATATTTTAAGATAAATTACATCAAGACACTCGAGACTGTGATTATGAGCATGTTAATATCAGGGGAGAAAGTAGGATGCCACAAGATCATATTCTTTATCCTACTGTGACATTTGCTCAGACAAATCCCAACTGATGACTTTTTGCTTTGGTAGAGTCTCTTAACCTAGGCCAGCTTCATTCAGTCATTGACCTGGTGTATCAATGTGTCTTCTGAGAGAGACCCTCTCTGTGATGGACACATCCTAGTCACATATTTGAGGTGCATTAATATAGTCAGTCAGCATTTGATTATTGGAATGTAAAAACCATTATCCTGGAAGGCAAAAACATTGTCTGAGCATTTTCCCTACATAGAGAAAGTATGTAGGAATCCATGTTATAATCAGAACTATGTATGGGGAGCTGGTATTCAACAGAAGGGAAACAACAGCAACAAAGATAGTTTGCACCAGATCACAAAAACCTAATTCACTTATCTCTACAAGTGTGCAGGCTTGTGATTAAAACATCTTGGAAACAAACAGACAAAATCTTTAACAAAAGAAGATCCTCACCTTTGTTGGGCAAAGGGCATTGGTTATTAAAAGCTGGGTGTCATGGTTCTCCCCTCACTGTTAGAGAGAACCTAACAATCCCTTTCTTATATTCCTGCCTCTTATTTCTTGCTTGCTTGGAAACCAGTGCTGAGCTTGGCCTACATAATAGAGGTATGTTAAGAGAAAGGCTTAGTAATAAAACAGTAAGCTTCTAAGTAGAAAGATAGTTGGCAGCGATGAAGAGAGAAAACTTAGCAACAGCAAGTGAATGAAAAAAATTAAAGGGAAGAAGAAAAGAGAAACTACAGGTAGTTGTCATAAATCACACAGGGAACAACATTTGGAAATTGAAAATGAAGAACTATGAAGTCAGTATTTTAAGTTAACATTTGCTCTTGTATTGAGTTGGCTTTAGGATGACTCCTCCCAGTGTGGCTTCAGTGGATTTCTGGTTTTATATGGGTCACCTGGGAATACAAACTAATTATACATTAAACTATCAACTGTGCTTAATGTTAGAAATACATAGGGAATAAACATTAGCATACAATAAATACATGACATATTTATAGAATATTCACTGTATTCTAGACACTTTGGTCGGTAACTTACACTTATTATTTGCAGGAATATAAAATCAATGGCCGGTGAATTCTGTCATCTAAGCCTGTGTATTGGTAGGAGCCAGCCTGATTTGGCAGATTGTACTGGTGGCATCCTGACAAAAGCAGCTTTGCGAACATCCATGTCAGACATAGACACTCTTCCTGAAGGGAGTCAGGAAGAAGACTGTAGCACTCGGTCATCACATCTGAATTCGGTCAAAATTGTGCACATTGCCTAAACCACAAAGTGGGTTGTTCTTCACCTACTCTGACCAATACAGGTGACTATGGCTCTTTTCAAAGTACACATTTCACTTCCCTGTATTCTTTCCTTCTTCCAGGTAAGATTTATTAACATATACAATAATATATGTCCCTACTTTCTAACAATATCAAATCTACAGTAAGTCTCAGTTCCTTTAAAATCAGTCAACACAAGCCGAAACCCCATAGAAAAGTCATCCTACTGGGACCACCATGGTTACTCATGGTGTGTGTGTGTCTCCTTCTCTGCAACAGGTAGTAAGGCAAGAGAGCAGAGTCGGTCTCATTCATTTTAACGGAGTCTACAGATAAAAGGACATTTACGTTAGGTCACTTCGGTTACATCCAGATGCTCTGGGGTCTAACAGTCTCACTCTGAGAAAGAAGAGTCAGAGAAAGTCAGTACCAAGTAAAATTACTTTTTATTTGCAGAAAAAAACCAATACAAAGCCACTCTGAGGAGTAAGGGGCTAGAGGTGGATCACTGCTCAATGTGGGGCAGCCATCCTGTTTTGTGGGGTAGAGGTCCCCTTTCTACCCTGCTGAGGGTTGACACCTGATTGGTTTTGGGGCTTGTTGCCAGGGGCTTAGTTCTGTGTTCTAACAGGGGAACTTGGGTAGGCATGGTAACCTGTTTTAGGAGGCAAAGGGTTGCCTACACAAAGCAGGTGTCAGAATCACAAACTATCAACTTCAAACCACAAAACTGCGTGAAAACTACCTGCTGTGTGTAGCCACACAGACGCTTCTTTTTCTGCCCTCTAAAAAGGCCCAGATCTTTATTTAACCCTACCTAAGCATATCTTCTATCCCTATACTTCTTCAAGGGTGTGTACCTTATGGCAGTGAAACTACCTCTTGATCTGGGCATCCTGTCTCTGGGTGTTGACTTGATACTTCAGATGCCTTCCTGCATGGATCCACTGCCGCTGTGAGTTTCCATAGTCTATTAATATTCTGTTACTGCCATAAAACTACTGCATATTTAACAGTTAAACTAATCTACACTTTTTATCTCACAATTCTATGGGTCAGAAGTCTGGTTCACTCAGTGGATTTCTGAGTTCTGAGCTTCTCAGAAAGCTGAAGTTAGGAGTTGGCTGTATGAGCTCTGATCAGAACATTCTTGGAAGGGTTCCCTTCTAAACCCTTTCGGGTTTGTAGCAGAATCTAATTCCTTTCAGGAATAGCACTGAAGACTGCATTTTCTTGCTGCATAGTTGTCCGCTAGGTGCTACTACCTTAAGCTCTTGGTCCCTTCCTGGCATAGCCCTTTGTGTCTCCAAGCCAACAATGGTCTAAGCTCTGCTCACCCCGCAAAACTCAACAACTTTCTCTTGCCCTGCATTTCTCTGGACTTGGATGGGGAAGACTTTCTGTTTGATGATTAGATGAGAGTCTTTACAACAATACAGACTAATCTGCCTCCTTTCACAACCATAATTTCAAGACATCTATCTACAAAGTCCTCTTTGCTATGCTGTGCATGATGTGGATAGGTTCTGTGGGTCAGCGCTGTGGCTTAGCACATGGTTATCCTTGGAGAAGGAAGCATGATTTTGCCAAGCATACATAAAAACTGCTCCCCACCTCCCACCCCCAACTATCTTCTGATAACCCTTCTTTCAAACATATTGACACATTTCTACCCTTTCTTGAATGGAAGTTTTTCCCTTTAGTGTGACTTTTCATTGTCTGGTTCCAACATCTTGGCTGTGCTGGGTGAGATCATCTCACCTGCTTATGTAATGTAGGTCCTTAGAATCTGTCAGGTTGGGAACTTTTTGCAACCCACGCAGAATTTTTCCAGAATCAGAATACTTGAGAGCTGGGGGGAATTCTCTGTGGTCTTTCCAAGGTACTGTCCAGAGCCTCTTGATATCTTTAGTACTCAGAGAAGTCTAAGAAATGGAGCGAATTTAAAGAATGCTACGAAAAGAACCAAAAGAACTCTGGGCCTCTATGTCTGTCACTCAAATTAGCATCAGTGATCTGCAGTTAACAATAAACTTGTCATCTAGTTTTAGCCACACTGTAATTCTAACCATTCCTTGTCTCATATGAAGCTATTTAAAAAAATAATGCATTGATACTCACGTGGGAAATTCTGTTGCCACAGAAACTTTGTGTTCCTATCTCTATCTTCATCCTCTTGGCCTTGTGCATGCTATTTTTGGTAAGTTGGCTTTGTTGTCTTGAGTAGATATCATAAAAATTTTAAAAAGTAATATTGGCTTAACAGAGTAATAATTGAAGAGTTGCCCAGCTGTGCCTGTAAAATGTTATTCTTTTCTTAAAAAATCCATACACGTGTAATTTGAAGATTCTGCATCAGGCGCCTGATGCGATCAGAACCATCTTAAAATGAGAAAATCTCTTGCCAAAGTGACAAATCCACAGGCCTCACGACAAGCCCTGCAGATCACTAACATACAGCCATAAGAATATATTGACTGTGGCCCGAGCACGTCAGAAGATTGATCAGTCCAGCAGACTTGCATTAATTGTGAAATAGAAGGGACGATGCGATCAATGATAGGAATGAGAGCGCAGCAGTGACGATGCCACATCCAGCTAATCCAATAATGGAGAAACTGATGTATAGCATATTGGAATTCTACCGTCTGGGCACTTGTCATCATAAAGAATATCCCGCAATTATGGGGAAAAATTGAGCAGGCAGCAGTTGAGCCAACCTAATCAGCTTGATGCCACAGTAGTTCTCCTGATTAAACACTAAATTAAGTGGCACTCAGCTCTGTAACCCGCCTGCATTATGAAAAATAATCCTAGAGCTAATGTGAAAAGTTTGTATTTTAATCAAAGCAAACTATGAATATTAAAACATTTCTAGGCTATTTTGGTGTCGTTTAGCTGTGAACATGTTTAACAATTTATAAATGGATATTTTGCCATTGGCTACAAGGGGGAAAGGACCCAGTGCTATATTGGGAGGTAAGGTTTCCTGCGCTAAAAATCAATTAGACCTGATACAAGCTCAGAGAACTCTTAAGGAAGGAAAAGAATGCAGTCAAGAGGCCCTGGGAGAATTCAAATTTAGTTAACTTCTATAACAGCCTGCCTAAGGGTATCAACTTTATTCTTTGCTGAAAAGCACATGATCATTCCAGGAGGGGCAAGGTTTAATAAGCTGTGGATACTATGAGGAGCCTGTATACACATGTGTCATTATTAAGTCCTACAGCACAAATCCACTGACAATCCAGGACTAAATAAAAATTCTCTAGGACTAAGAGAAAACTGCTTTTCATGGGCATGTGAAGATCAGACTGGAAGACCTTGCACTGTGAGTATTAAGGCCACAATCTCATTAGTTATCCTCCACAAGTGCTCCTCTACCCAGCACTCACACTGGTGAGATATAGTGACTGTTTCATGCATTTGTAGGTGGGAACACTCAGAAAAGGTGCCAGGTTCCACTAATATTCTCACAGCTTGCTGGCAGGAAACTGTGGTCAGTGAAGAAATGTCGATTGGACTGGAAGGACTGATCAGTGTCTGAGTCTTCTTTCCAGTGCGAAAGAGTGTGCTAATAGTATCCTCCCCTTGGTGGGAGTTGAAATGGGGCATTGGGCAAGGAGAGAAATCACCTTTCTTTATCTGTCCTTCCCTATTATTTTTTATTTGTTTATATTTTAGACCAATGCACGGCATTGCCATTTAATTGAAAACAAATTCTTTTATCTTGGTGGGAAAGAGTCCTTGGGAGAAAGGAGATATTTGGATTGGGTAGTTGAAAAGTCAAAAACTGTGTGGAGATGTGGGTTTATTTTATTAATTAGTGGTTATTAATAGAGTCTTGATCCTATGCCAGGCCTGGTTCTAAGAGCCTTTACAAAATTAACTTGATTAATTCTTTGACTGATTCTGTGAGTTTGAGATTCTGTCATGGTTTCCACTTGCCAGAGGAAAAAAACTGAAGGCCAAAGAGCTTCTGTAGTTGGCCAGTCACATGGATTGTGACTGGCATGTGGGGACTGAGGCCAGGCTGGCTCTTTCCTGCCATGTCCTACAGTAAAAAGTCCATCCATTATAAAGATGGTCTGCCCAGTGTCATTGGAATGGGACAGAGTGGTTACCATTGCTTGATATTAGCTTGAGTGGTAGCATATTCCCTTTAAATCCATCTCGCATGCCATTTCATTCCTGGGCATACTTTTAATTCAGTCCTGGGCATTGTCTTCTTCTATATAGAACATCAGGTAGTGATCCATATAGTCTGGGCCAGCTAGTTTAGGTCATATCTGATCATCCAGGCTTCTAGAGAAAGAGATATAGGTCAATCATATGGAGTTACCAATGAGAAACAGCTTCATAATCCTGCTAGCAAATATATATAATGGTTTTAAGATGTGTCTTGGTCTTCTTGGTGTTATTATAACAAAATAACTGTAGCTGGATACTTTATTAAAGAAAGCTTTACTTGGCTCTTAGCTTTGGAGCCTGAAAGTTCAAGATCCGTCAGTCCCATTGGTGAAAGTCTCTGGTCGCCTCAAAACATGACAGTGGCACCCTAGTGTGACCTTGTACAAGACAGAGAGTAGTCACATGATGAAGCCAGAAGCCTGAAGGATTCAGCAGCCAGAATTACTCTCCTGGGAATTAGCTGGGGTCCTGTGAGAAGCATAGACGTGCCTCAATTGCCGAGCACCTTCCGCTATATTCTCTTCTTAAAGCATCCCCCCCTGCTGTACCACCATAATGGGGACCAGCTTTCAGAACATAGACCTGTATCCACACTAAACAGAGTGACTCTACAGTCACTGTCATTTATTGACTATCTCTGCATAGCAAGAACTTTTGTGGGTCCTTCTGTTCCTTTCCTTGCTTCACTCTTCCACTACCCTGGAAGATAAAAGCAACTGTATCTACTTTAAAGGGAAATCATCTGAGACTGAATATCTGCACGTCTATAGATGAGCTCACATAACAGTGGCAGACCTGGGACTGAAAAATTAGGTCTACTCAATTCCACCCCTTCATCCATGAAATGTCACTCATCTTCCACTAAAGGCAGTGTTCAGAACTGCATGGGCATGTTAGATGATTAGTAGCCTTCACTGTCTCATGATATGGATAGTTGCATCTGCCTCTTTGTCAAGTCCTGGAGACAACTGCCTAGAGGGGACAGTGGCCCTATGAGGATTGCAAAGCAGTGTAGTCCTTCTTCCTTTCCTTCTCTCAAGCAGCATCATTCTGCTCACATAGTACACAAGTATCGTTCTCCAGAACAAACTGAGATTCAACAGAATCTTTACTATGGAATAAGTAATTTTCAGCTGACTTTCCAAAAGGGGTGACAAGAGTGTGTTATGTTATCATTGTTAGACAACTGTGCCCATTGTTAGATTGGGTTGGAGTAGACATTCTGATTTATCTTTCATGTTTTGTCAATCTCGGTAAAATATTTCCTTGGGCTACCATAACAACAGGGTCATGTAAGCAATGGATATTAATTTTCTCACAGTTCCAGAAGATCAGGGTGCCAATACAGACTTCATCGTGGTGGCTTCCTTTAATTATCCTTATGTGTGTATCCTTAGATGTGTATCCTTAGGTGTGTATAAGTGGAGAAAGAGAGTGAGCAATTGTTCTTTTCTCCTGTGTGTGTATGGGCATCCATGCCATCAAGGAATTGGGATTCTCTTCCCAAAGGTCCTGCCTCCAAATGTCTTCAAACTGTGGGTTAAGATTTCAAGGTACGAATTTGATGATGGGGGACTGACAATCTGGCAACTGACAATCTGCTATAACTAACAATCTGCTGTAACTAACCATCTAGAAGTCTACAGGAAAGATGGCAGCCCTTTCCTACGTGTCTCTATTTTAGACTACATAACTCAGAACACCTGACAGTGATCATTCACTTCCAAAAGCAGTGATGTGCAACTTTCACCAGGGAGGTCAGACTGACTCTCCTACATGGGTGCCAGACTGCCTGGCCTTCAGCCTTCTTGGGACCCTTCCTACTGAAGGTGATGATGCTGAGAAAGCATGCACATGTGTAGCACCTTCTCCCCACTTCCAGCTTAAAAATGATTTCGTCTGAAAGGCACAGAAATCAAACTCAACCTGGCTCGAACACCAAAAGAAATTTCACATTACCTCAAGAGTGATAATTTGGCTATTGTTCCAAAGGTTAAATACTACCAAGATACTCTGCTCATTGCTCCACTGTTGCCTCTCCCTTCTGCCCCTCTGTTCCTCTGTTTCTTCCACTCTGCCTTTCCTCCCAAAGCATTCCTTATCCACACTGTATTGACTGGCTCCCAGCATCTGCCAACTCACAAAAATTACATTTCACTATGCCAGAGAATCATCTGCCTTCCCCACTCGGTCAGATGCCTGCTTTTCCATTATAGTTTCTAGTTAGTCCAGCTCGTGTCAGTTGTTCATTTATCTGGGTCTGGGATGCCGAGTAGAAAAAGGATCATTTGTACTGCAAGCATATGGCTGGAAGTAAAGGGAAAATTCTGTGAAAATGTATTTTCAGTACAAGAGTTCTGCTCCAGGTTCAGATTTACTTCCCCAAAGATTGTTAAACATTGGTCAGTGGCTAAAACCTTGTATTATTAAAATAATCAGGAAAGGGTTAATGATTACAATGTCCAACTTTGGGACCACACAGAATTCCATCCAGTCTCTGCAGGACAGTTTTGTGTTTCTCAGGAGCTTAGCCCATGCTGGAATCTGAACAGGATGCAGAGACTGTCTCTAGAGACTGGATGTCCCCAGTAAGATCTCCAATACATGTTACATTTCTACTCCAGTTCCTGAATTTCAGTCTACATGAACATAAATAAGAACAGGTACTTCCTGAAATGTACAAAGTAGAGAGAAGGTCATGGGCCTCAGAATCCTTGATCTGAATATTGTTAATTTGTTTTGCAACTGAGAATAAGTCTGTTCTCTAAGTATTCAGTTTTATTATCTAAACAAATGGGATTAATGTAGTTCCAACTCACATGGGCTTGTTGAAAGAAATGATGGAGTTTCAATATGTTAACACCTTAATCCAGTGTGTTGCTCCTAGTGTACATGGCATGATAATAATTATGGTGAAGATTACATTTAAAAATATTACAGTAGGAAATACATTGTCACGAAGTCCCCTCAGAGGACTCCCCCCGTTACCAACACACTTACATACAAACATCCCTCTAGTCTTGCTTGTTTCTGAAGCAGTTCTGAAACCTCTTTCTTCAGGGTCATAAATTGCACTGTTATGACAACTGCAGTGTTCACAAACAGTTCAAAATATTTGCCTTTTATGTTCATCTCATCTTTGGGGAAGAAGCAAAAGTTTCACAATGCCAGATTTAATGAAAAGGTGACTGAGAATGCACCAAAATATTCTTAGGACTCTGCCTTCCCATTTGGTGGCACTCAGCAGCAATGTTCACCTTATTTTCATTACACTTCATAAAGAGAAACGACTTCAGAACTGCTTCAGAAAGAACCGCAATAATAATAGGGTAAGTGTGTTTGCGACAGGGGCATTTTAATGGCAATGTGGGATATTTTATCAGAATATATTTTTAAAAAAATTATTCGGCACATATTTGGACCATTCCTTGTTTGTTTGTTTGCTCATTTGTTTTGTTTTATTTAGTAGGAAGAATTAATTGAAAGACAGCTTTTGTGTAAAAGGGACAGAAGGGGTTCTGGAAAGTGGATTGCCCCTGATCACTTTACAGGAGAGGCTTTATAGAGAGAAATCAAGAGATGGGTACAAAATTATGATCAACCAATAGGATTACAAGTAAAGATGTGTAGGTAATTTTGATCCAATAGTAGCAAGGGTATATGGGTGACATCATTAACCTTGGTCTATAATCTGTAGTCATGGTCTGAGCTTAGCCTTTGTCTTAGCTTTAACTTAGTCTTGGTCTTGGTCTTGGTCTTGGTCTGAGTCTTAGTCTTAGTGGGAAAGAGAGGATAGGCCACCCCTACTGAAACATGGGAAATCTCAAATGAGTGGTACTTTAACCTCAAACGTCCATTTATCCCTTAGGGAAGTATGTAAATCTCACCCCTGTGACTATAATCTTCTTTGGATGCATCTCTGGCCATCGTTCTGTTGTGTTCTCATATTGTGCACTGACTCCCTCAGGGGTCTATCCCTGTCTGCCTACAATATTTCTACCTAACTTAGCTATCCTCAATATTCCCCCCCCCCTGAAGAAGTACCCCTAACTGCCACGAAGGGGTCCCTTGTCTTGCACATGCAATAAATAAGTCGGTATTTCCCAACTAGAGGCAATTTTGCCTATCCTCCTACCTAAGAACATATGGCTACATCTGGAGACATTTTGCCTGTTACAACTGGGAGGGGAAGGCTCCTGGCATCTAGCCAGTTGGCTGAGACAAGGGAAGCTTCTAGGCATCTGCCGTGGAAAGGAAAGTCCCCACGACAAAGAATTGTCTCATTCAAAGTGTTACTAGTTCTAAGGTAGAGAAACCCTGGTGTAATCTATTATTACATCATAGCTGCTGATGCCATATTCCTTGAACCAGCAAGGAGGTAGGACCATCATAACAAAATTCTAGTCTGCTTTCACATTAAGATTCACTTTAAAATAAGAAGTGATGCCAGGCCAAGTAGACAACAATCTTCACTCAGTGTGAACAGTCTGAGCGACATGGCAGATTTATTAGGACAGAGACTGTAGCATGTAGAATACATGCAGAGGAACTATTCAATGTCCTGCAGCTCTGACCAAGGGAAACAAAGGTGTGCAAAGTGATGTGCAAATTGACATTTAAACTGGATACCAGTCTTTACAAGAGCACATAGGGAAGGTTGGAGAAATACATTTTGGATTTTATTCTCAGTATTTCAAGATAATGAAAGCTGTATCTTGGGTGATGCAGAGTGGGTACTAGACCAGGAACTGAGTTTGTTGGCTTGTTGCCTTTGTTTGTTTCAAACAGCCTCTAAGTTCTATTGAGACAGGAATTGTGTTTATCACTTTTTCACACCTGTATGAGACGGCATGATCCGGGGGTATGGGATAGAGTTGATAGCTAGCTGATGTTCCTTTCCACTTCCCTCAGAGTCCTGGATGGGTCATGCTGACACAGGTGTATTATGCCAGTTATTGAAAATGCTTCACCTGTATCTTATCACCTTTCTGTAAGAGTGGATTGTGAAGATGTGAATGTCACTGGGTAAGAGAATGCTGAGGCCAGACACAGACTAGATGGGAAACCAGGAACTCTTCACAATACTGAGGCCGTTCTTCTAAACTTTGGAGTGGATCCTGAAATGGCTTCTCAGTCCTGAGTGTCCATCAGAATCACCTTGCAGATTCAGAACATCTGAGCTCTATTATTGTCCTGCAGCTGTTCAGTCTCTGGGCTTGGAAGTTTCTGAAGAGGATGTTGTATTGAACAGTTGTGAGACAGGCAGTCTTCCCATTCCATAAGCTTAATTTTCAGGGCACTCTGGATATAAGGCTGTTTGCATTATTCTGCATTTCTGGCTAATTTAAGAGCCTATTAGATATTCATTGTGATTTATCTCCTTTTATTAAAAATGATGTTTTGGGCAAACAAGGAAGTGCAATTATGTTTGAAATTTTCTTTGATGATTGATAGATCAATAACTTAAACTTCTATTTTGTGCTATTCTACTTTAGCCCATTCCATTCCATTCCATTCCATTCCATTCCATTCCATTCCATTCCATTCCATTCCATTCCCAATTGCAACTTTCAATTCTGTTTTCTTCTTTAGGAAGAGAGACAGAGATACAATCCTATAGTGTAGAACTTGTAGAATACCAGCTTTCTTGGTTTTAATTGTGTCTGTAGAACAAAGCAACACATTTCAGAGAAACATCAAATCTATATGAAGTGGAAAGATCCAGTCCATTCACCATTTCCCCATTAGTAAATGTGATGGCACCAGTACTGTCGCATGTGTGTTAATAAGGTTTCCTTCCTGGAGACTATCACATTTCCCTGACTCCTGTTGGAGATAGGATAGACCTCAAAGCTGGTTCTAGCAAGCAGGTTGTTGGCAATAATAGTGTGTATCACTGCTGGGACAAAACATGGCTGTATGAATGACATCTGTGTCCCTTCGCCCTTGCCATGACTGTTCTGAAGTCTGTGTTTGAAGGCAGAGTATTCTTCAAGCTAGATCACTGAATGATCCTAGTGTATGCGGTACCCATGAGCAGTGATTTTCTGCTGCATTCAATCATTGGGAATTGAAAGCTCTTGTAGTGGTGTGATATAAACCAGCCTGGACAGGTGAATTTTAGAAAATGGATGTAAGATATTGAAAGCAAAATAAGCACTGGACTTGAATTCTGCAAACTGAGTCTAAATCTTGGCTAGGTTTTACACTAGCTCTGAGGTCTAACCAAAGTCATTTAATCCTTTGATGACAGACAGTGCTGGAATTTATTAAGCACCTCTGGGTGCCAGGCATTGCACACATTTTGTACACATTCTCTCACCTGGTTTTCTTAGTTCTCCTTCCCCTTGTCACCAACTCTTCATTTGACAGGTGCAAGATAGGCACAATGTGGAATGCAGTAGAAATACTGGACCTTACTCATGACCTACTGATACCTGTGATCATATTTTTCTGATTTCTAAATTGGAGTTTATTAAAATATTCACCCCTCTGGGAAGTCTTAGGATTCTGGGAGCAGCCTTAGTGACAGCAGATTTGGATATCTAATAAGTAAGGTTATCTGTTATTTGGCTTCTACTGGCACTTGTTTGTGAGGACTTAAGAGTGTTTTCTTTTGTGCTGTCACTTGAGTCCCATTTACCAACCTTGAAGTCTCTGCCTTTTTTTCTCCCAAGTGGTAAATGTTTCATCATTATTTCTATCTCCTGGTAGAGTTGACCCTCTCTTCATCACAGCATTTGCCTTCATCCTTCAATTTCTCTCTCTCTTCCTTTTTCTGTTTTTATGGTTCCATGTTGCTGTGAGCAGAACTCATTTTTCAAAAGACAGATGGTGGCAACCCTGTTCTCTCTAAATAAGAAAGCAAAACAGCTGTTAAGGTGCAAACAGAGTCGCGGCCAGCAAATCGTATCTGCTTCAAGTGTTGGTGAAGTTTCCCTTTAGGGAAGGGGGAGCTATCTAAACAAAATGTGCAGCTTTGACTGGGCTCTGCCAAGGCCCAAGAATAGAATGATGGCAAATAATGGAAATTTATAGCACACTATAGATCCAGCACCTTTCTGTCTTGGCGGGTACATATTTAAATGCAGTGCTAACGGAGCTGAAATTTATTGCTCTCTAATAACGATAAAATGCCATCAGAGAATGAGATAAATCTCAGCCCCCGAATCTTAGAATGCAGAGCACACTCTCACACGCACACACATACTTGTAAAATACAGCCAGATACTGCTAACTCAGGAGTCTGGCTTTAGAAGAAGCCAAGAGAACAGAGAATGTAGAGGAAGTGTTTTATAGATGACGGCAAATTGTTGTTTTCATGAGGCTGGGGTCAAGGTACATGGTGGCCTCAGGTTGAAATGAGTGTTGCTTTGTCTCACGGCTGATATATACTTGACCTTGGCAAGGGAAGCCTTTTCTTTTCTGGATGCTCAATAGTTTTTCTTTTCACCTTTTCACAGCCCTGCGACAGGCTGACTTCCAAACAAATACTGATGAATTATAACCCTCTGGGAAAGGAACATCGTCTTTTTCTTATGCATTTTCTTCTGCTGCTTATTTATTTATTTAGAATTGGACACCTCCAGGCTTGGCAAGAAAGAGAGTGAGGCATGAAACAAACTTGCCAAAATGCAGTGTTTGCAAACTGCCTGGGATGTGTGAATTAGGTGCACAGTGCTGCTCTTCAGGCGCATTTGGTACGCAGGGAAAGGGACTTTGCAATGACCCATTGGGAGGTTGTCCCAGCATTTGAAACTAGGTCCTGCTGGCTCCTCCGATCACATACTGTCAAGAGGGCAGCCAGGTCTTCTGAAATGAACCCCTTTGGAATGTCCCCAAGCCATATGACTGTGGAGCCTTCTGAGTCGGTGAGGACCTCACGAAGGAATGTTCTCACTGGCTCAGGTTGTGGGTGTTTCTTCACACTTGTCATAGGAGGGGCTCTCTAACATTTCCCGCAACTTCCTTATTTTCAGGCCAAAGCCCAATCTCCAGGGTCTGTTCCAGGAAGTCCTTATTAAGAGGTGGACACTTGATACTTCTTTGAGCATCGTTAAATGGTTGTGTGGGTGTGAGTGTGTGATCGTGTGTGTTGTATTCATTTAGCCAGCTTTGGAAATGTAGGCAATGTCTATATCTTAAAACCCATTCAGAACAAGGAAGACTTATTTCTGGTTCTTTAGGGGTGTCTCTGTGTGTTAAGAGGTAACGATAGTCTTTGAGCTTAAAAACAACACCCATTCTTTTAGTCTGGAATTTCTTAGTCTACTGGATGTTATTATTTTATGTAAAATTGTTACCTTTCCCTTCTTTTACCTTTTATTTTTTCCTTTTCCTATACTGAGGGAAGGTAGAAAATAATTTAATTTGACGCACTTACTTCATTTAGATTTCGTTATTGCTGGAGGAAAAAAATCTTAAAAAGTACATTTGAAAAATTTTGATGATTGAAATGAAAAAGGACCCAAGTTTTCACACACAATGGATTCTTTGCAGTAGGAGATTTTAGCTGAGTTTCTTAGAATCTGTGTGTGTGTGTGTGTGTGTGTGTGTGTGTGACAGAGAGAGAGAGAGAGAGAATCAGAGACAGAGATAGAGATAGAGAGAGACAGATAAAGAGAGAGACTGAAACCACTATATTGCTTTTTCTAAGTGATTTCATGGCTGCTGTTGTCTTCTCCATAAACCCAAATCTCTCATTCCTGAGCTCATAAACCTCTTGCCCCTGTGATCGGTGCTGTGCATATTCAGTTGTAGAGAATGACAGTGACAGGGCCACAGCAGTGATCCCGGGCTGACTCATTATTGGGAAAGGTATGACTTTGACCAGAAAAGAAATAGAAGTCAATCTTATGCTGAGGACAGAATGCCTCTATGTGATTATGGACTGTACGTGATTATAGGCTCTGGCTGCCAGATTTAGCCCTTAAGAGATCGTCCCATGCCTTGCTTTTGTGAATCCCGAGCCAGGTACCCTCCCCTGCTGCCAGCTCTACCCCTGGGCCAGGGTCCAGCATTGACCTTCTATCCTCTCTTGGGAGGAAATCCTGCTCCCTCTCGCCTCTCACACATCTCCTATTCTCCTGAAACAGCCTTTCCTTTCCTGTAGCCTTCTCTTTCCTTCCTTTCCTGGGATGAAATGTGGCTCCTCCAGGAGGTCCACACTGAGGCGTGCTAAACGAGGTTGGCTGAGGCTCCCGTATTTTACCCTAGCGTCTCCACCCCACCGCTCTTTGGCATTCCTCACGCCATGTGCAGGGTGCCTTCAGGCTTTCTACACTCCTTCCACTTCTCTTCTGTGGATCAAAAGTGATTTCAAAATAAATTTATAGAAGATAAATAATAATGAATATAGCATGATAGTGTGTCTTATCAAAGCAAACAGGAGTTCAGCTATGTCAACAGGAAGAATGAACACATAGAAAAAGAAAATGGGATACTGGTCACATTACAAAAGGAAGAGAAAGAGGAGGAAGAAAATACACCAGGGCCATAAGCGCAGTGGAGGCTCTCTGTTCCTACTGACAGCATCACTGTCCTCAATAAATAAACAAACAACAGCACCAATTGGCCAGACCACCTGTTCCCAGCTCAGCAGGCTGCTGATCCAATTGTTCTTCTTTTCCAGCATGTGTTGTGTTACAGTACATGTCTGCATGTCTCTCCAAAGCCTCATGTGGCCATGATGCTTTTTCAGAGGTGGCTAACTCCCGTGTATGATGCTTAGATTAACGGTATGTGATTAGTAAACCTGTCTACTGATTGGTTTGGCATAGTTCTGGCTGAAATTAAGGGGCACGAGTTCCACACCCACTCTACGGTGGGTACCCTAGGGACAGAAGTAGTCTGGTCTCAGCCCCCTTGTTGCTTTGCTACTTTCTACCTGCTATGAACTGTTTTCCTCTTGGATGGCCCTCTGCCAAGCCAGCCTGCCTAACCGTCAGCCAATTGAGGACTGTGATCTCTACAAACAGTGAGCTAAATAGACCTTTCCCCCTTTAATTTTGGGTGTCAGGTATTTTGTTTTAGTAATGAGAGATAAGTAACTAAGACATATTGTTTGGTTCCATCACTCTTAGTTCCCACTTGGGTCCTTTTGGTTTAGTTTTCTCTTTTACATTCACCTTAAATTAAATGATACAGGCCTGGCTAGGCCACTTTGCTGACCCTGGTATGTGGCTGTCCCATCTGAGCTATGGCATGTGGCCTACAGGGAGCCAGGGCTAGGAGGGACACACCTTGCTGAATGACATGGAACCTCCCCGTCTTGCTCTTTCCCCTCAATCTGTGATCCTTTTACACTGAATTTTCTACCTGGGATTTAAGCATCTAGCATCAGGAAACAAAACAAAAGCAAACACTGATGACTTTGTAGTACTTATTAGTGGAAAATGCTCAAATCTGTCAGTTTGCAACTCTTTGGGGTAGTCTGGTGGGTCAGTCCTTGTTGGTGAAGACAGTGGACTGCTCTGACCAAATGGTGCAGCTTTGGTTAAAAGAACATCGGTCAATGAATCAAGAAAACAGTCCATATGATAAGAGATCATTTTAAAAACTTCCTAAGAGTTTCAGACATGTGCTAGGGGTGTGTGTATTTTTAATTAATAAATATAGAATGCAAACTTGCCATTTCAAATCATGTGTCTGCTAGTTTTATACTATCATAACTTGGTACTTTATAAATTTAATAAAAAAGAATGAGGTTTGAAAGATGCTATCCTAGATTAAGTCAAGTCTGGTGGTTAGAGATGGGGAAGCTACGGTGTCAACCCAGATCTTTCAGACGTTGTAGGAGGGTATGAGACTGTTCTGCGAACTGACCCTCCAGCTTTGTCATGAGAGGAGCAGCACAGGTGAGGAAAGCAAGCTGCCGGGGCCCTGGTATGCACATGCCTGAGAGGCCATCAGGAGCATGAAGGGAGGTTCGTGGGTACTGGGATATAGGGAGGTAGGAAAGGGCTTGCTGCACTTCTCAGCACCCAGCAGGGTCCTGGCTGCTAGAGGGTCCCCTGATCTCCAAGAAAGCTGCTCCTCAGCCTACAGAAATCTCTAGCAAGCAAATAAATTCCAGACTGGCAAAGCCCTTGGGACCCCAATGGGACCCCTCTCTTCTCTGAAGACTCCCACAGGCTGCTGGCATTGCTTAGTGTTCTTAGAAAACCAGGGCCACTTTCTGAGAGATCTGGAGAGCTTCT
>PVJX010005317.1:54325-86501 GCA_004027295.1 Dolichotis patagonum
TGAGCAGTTTGGCAAGTAAGTGAGACTCTGGTTTAAAATACAAAATAAAGAAAGTGCCGGTAGTATAGCTTAAGCTGAAGGCCCTGGGTTCATTCACCAACACTGCAAAATAAGGAGCAGAAAACAAGGGGTGGGAAAGGAAGGGAGAAGGAACAAAGATGCTGAGGGTGTGGAGATCTGTTCTCTCTCCACATTTTCACACGTGCTCTTCAGGAGATACTTTCTTCTTTCATGTAGTCTTCCATATACATGTGAATATCAGACAATCAAAATACTGTAGAAACCACATAATGACTTGTATAATAGATGTTTCCCTGACTCACTTGTGAGTCCATAACATGACCACTTCCCTTCTACTAGGTCCGAGTTGAGTGATCCATGGATCACTGTATTCTTTTCACTCCACTCCACTCCAACAGAGCCTCAGAATCCTTCTCAGCAGGATGTAGTAGGCCGCCATTTTTAATGACCCACAGGCAGAATTTATTCCTTATTCCTGAAGATGTTTCCTGAAAGATCAAAGTTACAGAATTTGGAAATGGAGTTGACACCAAGGAAGACTCACCATTTCAGATTCCCGCGAGATAATATTCATCACCGTCCCTGGGGATATTTTGATCAGACAGCCACTTAAGTTTCCATATCCTCATGATAATCATGGAAAAAGATTTAAGAGGAAGATCATAAAATCAGGCATTTCTTAACAGCAGGCTATGGGATGGCTTGCTAAGAATGTGCCTCTAATGCATTTTAATGACATGCTGTATAATATCTTATTAAAGATTGTAAAAGCATCTAATAATCATTTAATAAATATTAATGAAGCATTTACAAATTACACCTTAATTTACAGCATTGGCACTTACGTCTTGCCCTGGACATTAATGCACTGGGACATGGTGGCTTTGAAAGAGGCTGTCATGAGAGCCCTGCCCCATGACATTGTGCCATCTGATGCCATAAGAGATTTTTTTAAAGATAATAATTCTTGGAGTGCAGCTCAGTGCTATGAAGCTTGATACCCAAAGCAATTTTAGCAATTATTCTGTTTGGGGAACATTAAAACATAATCTACCGTGAATTTATAATCCATACCTTCTCTCACACATACTTCTTTAATAAAAGGCAATAATTATAGGCCCCCATGCAAAACTTCCTGGAGATATTGGGAGATGTTTCCTCATCCCACAAACATGGGAACAGCCGGCTTTGAGGGTGAGGAGGAACACTGGATGGCTTGGTGGCCACCAACGTGGTGGTCAGCCGAATCGGTGGCCTGCTGCTTCCTGGCATATGGACACGACTGGACAGTGAGCCTTTCATGGCATCCCGGAAGCTCTGACCTTGTGATTAAGTCTTTCAAACATTGGGGTCAAAGTTGGCTGAGTCACCCATGTTCTTTCTCTGGACCCTGCCGGGCTTTAACCAGGTTCGTTTTCCACATGGTACTTACAGAAATTCCCAAAGTAGAAAGCCCCTTAGAAATCGTCTCGCTCAACTGCTTGTTTCATTGACAAAGAAACAGAGGCTCGGAGGATCCATACTTGGCGGCTACATTGAGGTGGAGAAGCAGAGGCAAAGCCAGGTGCATTGCCTTGCATTAGATTTGTTGTTGTGTGCTTTGGAACCTTGCAGCCCAGGAGTACTGGCAGGCCCTGGTGCTCTAGAGAGGCTTTGAATAAACAGTGGCTTCTCTCATGGGGCCCGTGGGTAATGTTTGGCCTCAGGAAAGGGTCGCTATAACCCCGCCCATGTCCCAGCTGAGTCAGCACGGTGGTCTTCCCGGAATTCTTAGTACTGAGAGGAGCTGGCCAGCAGATGGCGCTCCAGGGATTCATACTGAACTTCCTTCCACAAGCATGCCCCTGCAGGCCTGGATTCAGAAACTCCAGCATCGGAAGTGCTGGGAAAGAGAGCTCTAAATCCGTTCTGCACTTCAGGGACACCCAGAGCCTGTGGGGAGCCCAAGTCTAGCTGGGAAAGAGAACCAGGGCCTGGATGGGCTGGGGAAGACACCAGCAGACAGAGTGCATGGGTGCTTTGGATCAGACCCTGAATTTAGCAGTGAAAGGAACAAAGGGAAAGCAAGAGGTAGCAGGCAGAGGCCGTGTAAGACTGGCCGCACACTGCCCTCAGCCTAAGTTCAAGGAGCAGTGCCAGCAGGAAGCTTTCTCTGCCTGAGGTCTCCATAAACTCAGCTCCTGGAGATCACTTTGAAGTGATGTGAGGAATGTCCCCAAGGAGGCTGCAGAAAGCCCACCCTAAGAAATCTGATACTTCTTGTTTTTCAGGGCTATGAGGCATGGAACCTGCTCCAAGGCCACTGTTGGCATGGTTTAATCAGTAGTTTTTACTTGGGGAGCCCATGACAACATGGATTTACACAGGTGTCTCAGCTTTACACGAGTGCAGAATTAAGTAGACTGCGAGCAGTTTAGAGTAGCACTAGCATTTTTAATATTCAAACCCTTTCCTGTTGATTTGATTCCTTATACATCTAACATGTTCCTTTCTCTTCCTCTGCCTCCTCCTGCCCAGTGCTCTTTCTCAGTCTCTCTGTCTGCCATGCAGTCCTCACGTAGCCTTGCACAGCTCCTCTCTTTCACCTCTCTTAGCAGCTGTGACCTGTCTGTAAGAGGTGCTGGTGGGAGCAGTGTCCAGTCCAAAGCAAAGCAGGCAGGGACCCATCAAGCAGAGCCACTCTCCCTGTGTTCTCAGGTAGATGGGCTCTGTAGCCCTGTCCCTCCTCTCCTCCCCTCCCTGCTGCCAGAGGGCATTGTGCCACTTTTGCATCAGAATTAAAGAACTTTACACTTGGCACCTGCTGATCTGGACATTGCAATCTGCTTGCTGTGTCTCCTGCTGCAGGGAAGGATTTGCATACAGCAGCCTGTGCACTGCTTCCCACGAAGACCTGAGGTCTCTGGAGGCCAGGATTTCTTTGAAGCCAGCACTGTGGCTCCTGTGCTCTAGGATGAGCCCTTCTTCTGGAGAGGAAGCTGGGCAGGTAGCAGGCTGTCTTGGGGCCACAGTCCACTTGTCCTCCATTGAGAGCACCTGAGGGAAGGACAATGCTTCCTGAACGCCTCCCTTCTAAACACTGTTTACCTCCCAGTTTCAAGAGCACGCTGCCTTCTTGATGAGACTGAGTGTCTCCTGCAGGCAAGAGCTGCGTCTTACTCGACTCTTTGGTACACTGTAGGCACTCATAAATATTTGTTCAATTAATAAACAAGCAAATGAACAGAGAGGATGAATCATCTCTCTGAATATGTTAATTGCATCTATTTTATTTAACAAGCCTTATGTAATACTTCCCTGGGCCAGGAACAGATGAAAGAACTTTCTCAATATAAACCCATGTATACCTCATAACAAGCCCATAAGATGGACACCTTTAAGGACATCCTCCTTTTCGGGTGAGGTACTGAAGGTGCAGAGCTAGGATCCAGATGCAGGCAGTGTTGAAGGGTTTTGCTCTAAGTAACTGCTCACCGTCGTTCTTGTCTTCAGTCTTAATTCTTTCCTGACCAAAAGTAACATACCCTGATTGACTCCCCACCTAGGGAACAAGGAACAGGCAGGCAGAGACCGAAGCCCATCTTTCAGAGTCTAGCTCCCAAGGAAGTTAAAAGGACACTTTCCAGATGGTAGAGAAATAGTCAAATGAACTGATTTTACTAGCAAAACTAATATATTTCTTTTCCTTTAACTCTGCAACATATAGTTGCATTTTTTAATATGAAAAAGGAAGGAAAGAAGTATAAAGAAAGGAAAGAAAGATAATAAAATCAAAGAGAAGGAAGAAGAGAATGGAGGAAAGGAAGATGGAAGGAAAGAAGGAAAGAAAGAAGAAAAGATAAGAAACTGAAAGAGACAAAAGAAAGGAGCGAAAGAAAAAAGGAAGAGGGAAGGAAGAAGGGAATGAAGAAGAAAGGAAGAAAGGAGAAAAGCAAGGAAGGAAATTGGGGAGGGGGACAAAGGAACGGTAGTTAGTTTATTTACTCTCTGGCACAGAAGCAAGGTTCTCAGTCCTGAACAGCAAGGTTCTCATCTGCCTGTTGCTTGGCACAGTGTCCCTGCCTAGAAGCAGGCAAAAATATTGGAAATCAAGATCCAATATAATAATTGGCTTATGGATTTGAAGCAGGATAGATAGACTTCTTCCATTTCCAAGATTCATTAGTCCAGCTCTCCCTGTAATAGAAGGGCTTGCTCTATGTGTAAGCCATTTTCTAATCAAATTGGCATGCAGTCTGCACTCTGCCTTGGAATAAATGGGCTGCTGTAAAAATTGCTCTGCCTCCGCAGAGGGTTGGAGTCGGATGAGATGGATTTTTTTTTTCCTTATTGACACTTGGTCATCATTGTTCAGTAGCAATAAGAAGGTCTCACTTTTTACATTTAACCAAACACCACTGTGACTTCTGCTTATAAAATATTCATGGAGGATGTTTGTATCCCTTTGAGTTTCTTTGAGAATAGAAATCACCTGTGAGTGATCCTAGGCCTAGGTCTACCCAGGAAATCTAGTGGGAACAGAGAACTTAGTGATGCAAATGAGGAAAACTTGGAACATCCAAAGATTCATAACCCACAAGCAAGAAGCCTGTGGAAGGTGTTAAAGTATGTGCTAGTATCGTTTGGGACTGATTGTAAATCCAGCCCTACAACATAGGTACGTAAATGTGGGAAAGTTTATGATCTAAACTGTGGTTCCTACTTCTAAAAAATAATGAGGGTTGACCACATCTAAATGCTGTTGGGAAGCCTAGTATCTAAGTGAATTTAACTAAGGGTTGCTAGTAATGCTAAGATAAAAGAGAATAATCTACAAGTAAAGTCTAATCAATAAGAGTCAGAGAAAGAATGGCAGCCTGTTGGGGCCAACAGAAAAATGTTGATGTGCCCCATAGGAGAAACCTGTCTTTAGTGGTTCTTTGTTTTTGTCTTGTCTGTCAAGTAAAATCATCTTCATTCATGGAACAGTTTTTGGTGGGGGTGATGTAGTCAATATTGCTGAAGAAGTCTTAAGAGAGCATTAACACTAAGTATTTTACCTAAACAGCAACTTTCCTAAAACAGGAAAGCAACTTGGAATTGAGATCACTGCATATCCTTGAGAGTTCTTGGTAGAAAACAAATGTCTCTGGGCCCATGACCCAGTGTCATGGCAAACTTGCCTCAATTGCTATGGCTGGGAGTGTGTCTCCACATTCAGCCCGGTGTTTTTCCGGGCTTCCCTTAGGGTCCAACATGGGTCGGCAGAAATAGGAGGTGTGCCTGCTGTGTACGGAGGGTGCACTGTGCCTGCACTCAGAGGTGGAGTCAAAAAGGCCAGCCCTAGCCCTCGCCTCCCCTCTCTAGGTGGGGGTGGGTGTAAGAGCCAGAGGGCACAGGAATGGCATTAGCAGGCCCTGACAATGTGCAGAATGCTCAGAAGGCACCGAACCTAGGGCCAGGCCCTGCTGTAGCCAGTTCTACCTGCAGAAACTCAAGTCCATGGCGGGTGCAGGGACACAAGGATTCCTTTAGTCATTGGTAACATGAGGACACAGAGGGTGATAGCAGTAACACTGTGAGGAACACTCTGAAAACACTATGGTTCCCTGGGAAAGAGTTGAATGTTATAGATGGAATGGAAAGGAGGGTGAGTGGGCTGGGAGTTGAGCCCACTGTGAACAGTGGAAGGTCTCTGTCTCAGCCTAAGGCCAGAAGTGTTGATTTCTCCACATTATACAGATGAGGTGGAGGTGGTGGCAGTGGTGGGGGCTCATGGTGGTGAGGATATATCCATGCCATTGTGTTTTGTGAGCTGTGCTCCCTGTGATAGGTCTGGGTCCAGGTGGGTCTGGGTTTGAGTCTTGACTTGTTTTTCCTAATTCAGGACACTTAACTGAATCTCAATTGGTCTCATTCCTCTTCTCCTTGAAATGGGGATAATAATCATGGTAACCCCAACCACAAGAGGACTCTGTAAGGTATAGCTATAGAAGCAAGGCAGGAGGCTTGGTGGTGGTTGGGATGGACCAGTATGGTGCCAGGAGAGAGGAGTCTGAGTATAGAAACAGTCAACCCACCGGGAGTCCAGGAACGACACAGCGAGGTACCAAGCCCTGCTGCTTCCATGTGTCCTTGCTGGGCCCCAGCTGAGTATGAGATAATGATTGTATCTGAGTAGCTTCTGAAAGATAGACAGAGGAGGTATAACTAAAGCTTCCTGAGAGCCCTGAGGCTTCACTCCTGAAGACATCCAGAGCATTCCACTGGTGATCCTCGCCATGATCCTGCTACATGAGGACACGTGCTCTCAGGGCTGTGAGAGCAACCTCTTTTGGCGGGGTAGGGAAGAGCAGAGATACCTCTAACTCCCAGCAAGGACACTTCACCCCACCACTTCTCTAAATCCAGCATACATAGCAATTACCAAGGGTGGGGTGTGGTTCCTCAGGAAATGCGGAATCCCTTTAATTCATTTGGGGTGGGTCTGAGACCGTATTGCTTGTGAACTTGTAGATAGTGCCTGAGTTGTGTGTACTGCCAGATGTGGGCACCCAGTGTCCTCTAGGACACTCCTACAGAATGGTGCCTGGGTGTCTGCACCTTCTCTGCCTCCCTCACCCAAGACTACCCACTTGGCTATGGAGCTGGCCCATTTATCCTGGTTAAAGGCTTCTGCTTCTCCTTGTGAGTATTCCTCATGACACTGCTTATGTTATTCATTTAAATTAAATAAAATGCACCCTATCGAATGCATTGCACACAAAAAGAATATTTATTTGAATATTAAGTACAGATAAGACTTCCCCTGGGATTATTTCAGAGCACATTTGCAGAATTTAATTGCAAGGTTTTCCTACTCAGTTTCTTTTGGAATGCTACTTGTGAAAATATTTTCTTTCTGAAGGTAAAGCTCTGCTCTGTTGGTTTATTATTATTATTATTATTATTTTAAATCTGAAGAGCTCTCTGAGCTCAGTCATTACTTCCAGTGTCTAATTAATACTGATGATGACAGAGCAAACAGCCAGATGACCTAGATTTTGCTATTAAATTGCCTGCAATTTACACGAAGCCCTCACAACTTTTGAGAATCTTATTCTTCCAGTAAGGAGTCCTTGTATTTGGGGTTTTAAGAACTCTTTTTTCCTGAAGCGTGTGTCTACCAGATTGCCTTCCAGGCAGAGTGTAATGCACACACACACACACACACACACACACGCACGCACACACATGTCCACACGCAGCAACACTAGCAACCACCACCCAGCCAGCCCTTTCAGACAGCTGAACTGGAAAATTAGAAAATGAATACTCCTCAAGCTCTCAAGCTACAGGATCATTCCCATTTCTTAAACGATGACATTTTGTAAAGTACAAGAAATCAGGAGTAGAAAAAGCCTCTTAGAGTGATGTAAGGATCTTTTCCTCTGCACAAGCCTCTGCAGCTTAGAAAGCCAGTCTGGGAATGTTCACGTGCTTTAGGTCAGAAAGTCACTTATGTCCCTATTTCTTTGTCTGGAAAATTGGTCCTGGGGGACTTAGCTCACCTCACCTTTTTAAATGCATAACATAGTTATTGCTACATAATTTGTTTCTGATGACATTCTTTATGATTTGGAAACATGGACTTCTAATATTTCAGCACAGAGCTTTGAAAAGCACCAGCCACTTTGCGAAATCATAGTCTTTCATGGCTGTGGTTTTGTTTACCTGACTTCAAAGCACTTAGTGAGACAATCCATGCCATTGTCCCCCTCAAAGAAAATAACAACAACAGAAATGTCACATTAAACGTTATTTCTCATACTTAAAAGGCACTTATACAGTGTGACATGCTGAGTGTCAGGCATTATTTCATTTGCTTTCCAAATATTAACTTTTGTTATGGTTCAGACATAGAATATTTCCCCCAAAGCCCTAGGTGTTTAGAGGTGGGTCTTTGGCAAGTTCATCCAATGAAAATGAAAAAAAAAAAAGAAAGAAAGAAAGAAAGTAAGAAAAAGAAGTCTAGTTTAAATATCTTAACTTCAAAATATCCTGGAACTTACTCTATCCAGGTAGAGATATGCAAATGACATGCAAATCACCTGCCTAGCCCATTCCACTTTTGTACAGCTTTGGATGTGGAGAAGGGAATGATGGGAAAATCTGAGTTGAGATGTTCATGCAATGTAATCAGAGTTCTCTGGCTCTGGGGTAATGATGGTCCCAGAAGACCAGTTCAGGAAAGTATGCCATACCCTATTAGTTCCTCAGGACCTTTTAGTGAATATTGCTTGAATTTTTCTTGGTCTGAGCAAGAGGCTGGAGTGGGATCTGGGAGGCAATTACAACCCATGATTGTGGAGGAAAGGAATAGTGGCTGTTTCTGCATCTGAACAAATAGAAATCATCTTTATAATAACCTCAATTGGTTTCTCCAGCCCTTCTCTGCCTCGGTTCACAAAATACCTTATTAAATCTGGGGAATAAAAATGTGCCTGGGGTAATGGATTATTATTAGAATAAATAACAGGCAATACGTTTTCCCCACCTTGCAAGAGATCAGTGGCAAAGACATTTTTTTTGTTGGTTTTTCTTGTGAAGGTGAGTACATGTGTCAGACCAGCCAGGGGCTGCCCTTTTGTTCCAAGCCCAGCATCAAGCCTGAAATTCAAAACTCTAGGCGACAGCTCGGCAGGCAGCAGAGAGAGGCAGAGGCTGGAGAGGATCCTGGTCGTGTGCTGCTTGTGGCTGCCACCTCTTGCGTGGTGTTGATCTGCGTAATTACTTGGCCTGGACACACTGCCTTGACTTAGGGGATTCTTCTGGGGCTATGGGTTACTTAGTGCTTACCAGAATGAGTGTAGAAAAACATTTTCTCCAAAGAAAATGGCTTTTTCATACCTGTGACTTAAGGCTTCTTCAAGTTCTAGGGCCACCCTGATCTAGAGCATCCCTTTAGTCAAGCAACGAACACTCGAATCTCTCCAGTGACTTGTGTATAGCACAGTGACCCTCTGGATAGAAGCACTGAAATCACCCAGACATCTGATTTTTAAAGGAACGGCAAGAGAACTGCTTGCTAACTGGAAAGGACCATGTCGTGGCCCATTCAAGTACAAAAACCACTAAGTATGTTAAGATTTTACTGTGGGCTCAGTGAAGTACCCTGAAGGCCTAGAGCCATAAAATAAATATGTTAGCGCTTTCATCTTCTGCATTTATCTGTTCAAGCTTACAGGTTACATTGAATCCATTATTTTGTTTTCTACTTAGTACTTGGCCTTGCCAAGCTCTTTCTTCCTTCTGCACGCACCCAAGGCATTTTTACGAAACCACACAAGATTTTAGCAGCAGATTCTACTTCTCCCCAAGGTCAAAATGAAATGTTATGGGGCAGTTGGGCACACCCACCCACTCTATTCTCTCTGAGGCATTTCCTTCATTGATACTGCGTGAGCCAACATCACGTTAATTAATCATAGTTGACTTGACTTATGGTTGTGACTTTTTGTTTTTATTTTTTTACTTTAAATTATTCCCCACTTCCTTTGCAGAATCCTCAGGGCTTAATATTACCATACACCTCTTTCCCTCTCTATGCCAAAAACAAAAAAAAAAAGCTTCTGCTACTACAGGCAAAGGGATTTGTATTTGCTTATCTGACACAAAGTATATGTTGTCTTGAATCAGAAGACACGTTTGCATTGTAGGTTGAATTTTCGAACTGCAGTGAGCTTACATACAGCTGTTTGATAGATTGTATTCTATTCATGGACTGCAAAACTTTGTAAACTGTATGAAGTTTTTTCATGTAGTTTTACTTTCCTGTTCAGGAGAATTTATAATGTCCTTACAAAAAATCTGCAATGTCCCTACAAAATTGGCATTGATCTTTTGCAAAAGAGCTACTCTGGGTTTACCCTCTTGGTGCGCAGAGATGATAGTTATAGCTACTGTTAATGCAGTGCCTGCTATGTGCCAGGCTAGGCCCAGATGTAATGCTTTACCTAGAGTATCTCAACAACCTAGGTTACTACAACAACCTTGTAGCTGAATTACTGAGCTGCTTAAACTATATTATTATTGCCACTGCTTCTTTGAATGTATAAAAACCATTAATGAGCATTGCAAGAAGTTTTAATATAAATTATAATTTCTTTTATTAGTATCGGTGGGCTCTGATGTTCTCCACTGCAGGTCTGTGCTTTGAAGGTATGGTCCTTCCTCCTCTTCATCTTTGTATTCTTAAAGAGAGTCCCAGGAGAGGAACCACTGAGTTAAAGGAAACGTACATTTTATATGACAATAACTACTAACTATGACCCCCTCAAAGAATGGTACCAATTTTTCCACCCTTCTTAAAAAAAAGAATCAAGCATTTTAAAATTTTAAGGAAGCTATTGCCATCAGATATTTTAGAAAAGTAATCTAAGGCTCAAAAAGTGTCATTAATTAATGCAAGAATTAAATTTTCTTGGGAACATAGCCAAGATTTAACCTTATGTCAGTTTAAACTCAAGTCAGTTTAAATCCCAATTCAGTTGACCAAGTGCTCCTCCTGAGAATCCCCTTTTGTTCCATTAATTTTACTAATGCTAGAATTTGTTGAATTCCTTAAGTGTGAATTATTTAGCATTTTAATTGAATTATCTTATCTTATTCTCTCTCAAAAAAATTCCACTGGGCAGGTGCAGTATTCTCGCCATTGTACAGATTGTGAAGTTGAGCCCAGAGAGATTCTTTAATATGTCTAATAGAACGTAGATGATAGCAAAAACAGAAGGTCCCACTGTGTTGATGTCAGACACACCTAATTTAGTGGAAGTTAGCCCAGTGCAAACATCACAAAGCCAGATGTGGACACCTGTGCATGTACGGATGCACCTTGCATGGCTCACATCAGGGCAGAACAGCTAAAGAGCACCTACTTATGACAAATAGGGCACAGACTGGAGAGGAAGGTTCAAGATGTGGGTGTCTGTGACTGTGGCTGGTTTCTTTGATACTGTGAGCTGTGTGCAAAGTGAATCATTGTTCAGAGAGGAATTGAATCAAGCCATGAGAATTGAAAAGGGGAATGATGACCCCCTTTCCAGTATTCCCTAACCTTTTGGTTTTAGTAAGTCAATGTTACTGTACCTTGGTTTCTCCACCTGTAAAAGGAAGCTGAAGCCAGTCCATACTTATAAAAGTGTGATCATTGCCCAGGTTCATCCTTAAAAAGCACTTAAAATGTTTTCTGGCATGCTATAGACATCTCATACATTTTAATCACTATTAATGCAACATGCATTTCACCAAAAATGGTTAAATAACTGCTTTCTAGGCAACATAGTCAAAATTGAACACAATATAAAGGTTTTGTGACATTGATCCAGCCCCTATAGTCCAGTGTTTGACCTTGTAGTTTGTCATACCTATGCTTCTGTTCTTTGCAACCTAGTATTTCCAAGCTCTTGGGAAAGTCAGCCTTACTAACTGTTATTCACCAGCTAGGGGAAGATCAAGGATTTCATCTCCAGAGATACCTGACTGATGTCTCCTACTGCTATTTGTCCCGATCACTACCTCTGTTTTCCAGTTATGACCCTGCATTATATTCTTTTATTTCCCTGTTTTCCTTTCTGTGATTCTTTTTGAAAATCATGCTGTGTCATCTCTAACTGCACCTGTTTCGCTGGCGCAGAACTGGGCAGATAGCATCTACTCAGAATACGTATGTGAAACGGATATTATAATCTTGAAATGCACGCAGGAAAAAATAAACCTTAGTGTTCACCTTAGGTATTCTGCAGCATGTGTTTACGAAGAATTCTATTATTTCAGAAGAATTTATAATGTTGGAAAAATCAGAAAAACCACAAAATGCACACAGCTATCCACTGACTTGATTTGTCGAGCTCTATGGTATTAACTTTCTCTAGTGCCTTTCTTCATAATGATTCACAATTGTCCTAAAAACTGGAATTTACAACAGTGGTACAAACAGGAAAACAGAAACCTTGATTTATCCTTCTGTTTATCATCTGTCATATCACTTTTGACTCCTGCTTTTCTCAATTCAAGTAAATCTCGTAACAACCAGTTTCTACTTTTCCTTACCTTTTCTGCCACAATCAGTGATTGCTCTCTCATAATCTCACTGAGTTTTTCACACTTTCTGTTATTCTCTTCTGTATGTTTTTTGTGTATTCCCTGTATACATTGTGTTAATAAAAAAAGTAGAAACAAATTTTAAAAACACTAAAAAAAATGTTTTTCAACTCTCCCAGGTAAGTCTGATGTCCTTGCTCTGTGCCAGGAGCACACCTGCATTGTCACTGTGGCCAGTGTGTCGTCTGTCATCACTGTGGATTTGCTAGTGTTTTCCAGACAGTGAACTCCTGCTGCCTTCTTTTCCAGGGCATCCCTAGAACCAAGAACCTTCATATCCAAAAGGCTCTTGATGTTCCCAAAGAAATTAGTGGTTGGACAAACAAGTCCATTCCAATTCCAGATATTGTCATCCTGGCCTCTAGAAAGAAAAGAAAGCTGACAATACTCAGTCCACATCTTTGCAGAGCTGGGTGGAAAATCAGCCTTGTATTAAGGTTGGATTAAAGTGAAAAGAACTGATAAGAAAGAACTCAAAGTCAGGGGAAGGATGAAAATGTATCAGTCTGATAAAGTCTTGGCCAGTTGGCTAGATGGAGCTTGGCGATGGGGAAAGATGAATCCCTGCTATTAAACATCCCATTCAACCAGGAGAGCAAAGGGTCTCAGGCTGAAGTTTATTGCTTCAGTTTCTAACCTTTCATAAGTGCTTACTTGGCAGCTCTATCGAGAATGGTATTTGATTCTGGAAGCATCTTAAAGGAGCACTGCCCAAACTTCCACTATCCCTTTTTTCATTTAGGCCATAAAATATATTAGTTTTGTACATTACTGCCATGGGAGGAAAAAAATGACTTGTTAGTTTCCAAATGAAATGACATTTAGCAAAGTGTACAGTTTTTAGGGCTGGCTTTTAAAGAGTGCACAGCAAGGGTCTTTCTTCATCACAGACAATCTAGAGTGATAGGTACCTTTTTTCTCTAAACTTCCCCCATCATGGTTATGGAAAAATGTTCAGAGGGACTCATTAGATCTGGAAATAACTTTGTGAGTCCTCAGAGGATTGTTGTATCCCATTTGGGATGTTTTGTGATGAGCGTATTTACAATAGAAACGCAGCCCCATGATGGATGGGTTTCAGTCGTCTTCAGAACTGGCTTTCAGGGTGGCCAGAGGAAATCATACATTTGCACTTGAAGTCTCCTCCTGGAGGAAGGAGAGATCGCCGGCAACCTGGCACAGAAGATGTACTTATTACTGAGTTATGTCTCATTGTGGCCAGGAACTCCCATTTCCAACCCAAAAGGGAAGAGCACATGTAGATATTTACTGGCTGTAGGCAGAGTGTGGTGGTGGTGACATCCATTTCCCTAATAATTTATGGAAGTATAAAGAAGTATGGCCCAAGGAGAGAAACAGGATGTTGTCATTATAACACAGGCTGAACAATAGGAGATACTGTGCAGAAATAATTGAACAAAATATGGCCATTCTGGAGATTACTTGGAATGTCCTTTTTATCATCCCCAGATCTCACTTTCCTTGATCTTCATTGGAAGGGCCACAGAGCTATTTATTAACTACTCAACAACTGCTGGTATCTGTATCCCATGTTCTCTGTAGTCAGAATATTACAATATGACTTCCACTCTCATTGCATAAGTGTTATCATTGTGCTTCTGTGCATTTGACTAACTCTTGTGATTTTTAAGGCCAACATTAAAAATATTAATGTTATTGTACCATGCTACTTTTTTAATTAAAGGAAATGAAAGCCATAACCAGTACTACAACATTTTAAGAAGCACCTGTATTTTGGTGAGGACATGATCCCGAAAGGTTTTCTGATTGTGAAAGCACAGCATGTCATAAAGGGTAATTTGAAAGCTATAGGAAAGCATGAAGAAGAAAGAATGGTCATCACTCTAATTGCAATACTCATTTAGTTTTATGTTTTAAATTTAAATATGTGGTCCATTTTGAGTTAATTTTCATAGCAAGTGTGAGGTTTAGGTCAAAGTGTGTGTGTGTGTGTGTGTGTGTGCACATTCAATTAGCCTAAAACTTTTAGTCTCTGTGCATATCACTCTATTTTTTAAGGCAGTTACTATAAGGGTTACAATAAAAATCCTTCTTAGTTCTACAATGAATCAGTGTTTTATCACACGAGTGCAATGTAGAAATCTTAAAACCCACATTAAGTAACTAGATGATGGTGTGATTATCCTCAATGTTTAAATATATCAAAATATCATCAAATATTTTAGATATAAACAACTTTAATTTGATAATTTTATTTCAGTAAACATGAGGAAACAACTCATTTATCTTTTAACCTGGTCTGTTGGCAATGAAATTTGTTAGTTATCTTCACATTTCACCTTTGTTTTCTTTCTTTTGCTTTTCTCTCCCCACCATTGAGATGGAACCCAGAGCCGCGCATACACTATGCCAGCCTTCCACCACTTAGCTACGTGCTCAACCATGACATCCCTTTATAAAGGATACTTTCATTGAGCTTAAATTCTAGATTGATAGTTCTTCGTTCAGGAATTAGAAATTGCATGGTGTTTTCTTCTAGATTCCTTATTTTTGTTTTGTTTTATGTTTTTCTTAAACAAGAAGTTCACAGTCATTGAGGTCTTGTTCCCTTTTAAGTACCCATCATTTTTCCTGTCTGCCTTTTAGATACACCCTTCCAGGCCTTTTCTTTAAGGTTCTAGCAGTTTGTTCATAGTATACCTGGATGTAGATTTCTTTGAGCTTAACTCTGTAGGGTTTCATACCTTCTTGATCTTGTGTGTTTATATCTTTTTCCAAGTGTGTTGGGGGGGAGGGTCAACTGTCAGTTCTTCCAGTAATGTTTCTTCAGTGAACTGTCATCTTTATGTTCCAGAATTCCATTGACATGAGTACTTTTCATTAGTTCTTTGGGTACTTGAGTTTCTCTCTGTTCTTGCCCTCTTCTCCTCAATTCTATTGTTTAGTTAGGATACTTTTTATTAATATATACTTTTGGTCAATGATTTTGCTCTGCTTTATCCATAATACAGTCAAACTCATTCAATAGCTTTTTTAAAAGTTAGGTGATTGTATTTTACAGTTCTAAAAGTTCAACTTGCTTCTTCTTCATATGTTCTGTTTCTTTGCTAGCACTATCCATGTTATTGGCGATGTGCTTTTTCTCACTTCTTGGGCCATTTTTATAATAGTTGCTTTAAAGTCTTTACTAGATCATTGTAATACCTGTGACATCTTGGTGTTCCTGTCTGTGAATATCCTCTTCTCTGTGAGTTGAGATATTCTGCTTCTTTGTAGGTTGAATGGTTTGGGCTTGTGTGCTGGGCATATTAGATGTTCTGAGACTCTGTGTGTTGTTTGAATTCTGTGGAATTTGCTGATATGCCTGTTGGAGTCACCAGTCAGTCCTTCTGAGTTCAGGCAGAAATTTCTCATCTCTCTATTGCAGAGTTTGCTACAATGTCAGTTCTGGTGCCAAAGCCTGTGCAATCAGAGTTGAATGTGGCCTGCATGTGTATCCAACAGACTGAGCAGTGGTCTGTTCCGTAATTTAATTCTCAACTTATCTTAGTTACTTTCTCATTGCTGAGACATAATATTCGACACTCCCCACAGATTAAATGAGGAGACGATCATTTGGCTCACAGTTTGTAGAGGCTCCTGTCCATAGAGGACTGGCTCCAAGGGAAGCATGTCAGAGGAGGTTTGCTTATGGCATAGGAAGAAGAAGAGAGATACACCCTTCCAGGCCACACCCCCAGTGACCCACCTGCTCCAACTATGCTTCACCTCCCAAATCACATTTAGCTACAAACTCATCAAAAAACTAATACAAAAATGAGTGTCATGCCTCCAAGATCCAGTCACTTTCCCAAAGCCACACAAATGAGAGCAGGAAGCTTTGGGTGACATGTAGATATAAATCGTAACAGAGTGTATGAAATGTTTTTAAGGTCAGATGCAGCTCAGAAGTAAGTACAAGTATTCTTTTTTTGTTTTATGGAAAAAAGGTAAAACAAAATTTCATAACCAAATAATAGAATAACAATAGTTACTACATTACATGTTGTCATCTTTAAAGTAGTTGCTTAGGGTACAAGAAATGGGCATAAAAATTTTCCCAATTGATATTAGCACAAACCTTCCTTTTTTAATTTTAAAAATAGTAAAATACAACAAAACAAGACAGAACAAAGCCAATCAAGACAATGCAGTGAAACTGTTACAGAACTTTAGAGCAGGATACCAGGATAACAGTAATAGAGACCATAGTATATCTTGTTCTTTACAATAGTTGTCCATTCAATCAGGTGTAGAAATATCAAACCAAAAACAGAACACTATAAAACCAATCCAAACAGAATACTGAATAGAACAAAACAATCAGAACAAAGCAAAACAGTGAAAACAATATTGGCCTTCAAAGACAAGATAGAAGAAAATCCCCCATATTTGCTGTATTGCATACATCATCCTCCCAAGAGATGCTCAGACCTCTGGCCCCAGGTCAGCATAATCAACCAAACATTGCAAGCATTTTAGTTGCTTTATGTACCTTAGTTGCTGTCAATTCCGGCTTACCTCAGAACTATCCAGTTGCTCATGCTGCTTACCAGGAAGGATGACTCATTGCTCTCTGGGTCGGTCCCCCAACTTCCAGCATGGCTGATTCTTGGGAGACGCTGACTTGTTTTCTCCCTGGTGCATCATGCTGCTTAACAGGAAGGATTGCTCTTTGCTTTCTAGGTTGGTTCCCCAAGTTCCAGCATGGCTGATTCTCAGGAGATGCTGACCTGTTCTCTCCCTGGCCAAACCTTTCTTTTTAATGAATTTGGAGACACTAACAGTGTAACTGATTTGCATATTTTCCCCTTTCCCCTACTGTCCTTTCTCTTTTTGCCCATCCTTTAGAACAATTTCTTCCCATTTCACAACATCTAATGTGCATTATTAAGTTCTTATTTACTCTTTCAGTTTCTTACACCAGGGAGACAATATAATGTTTACACATGTGAATCTGATTTATGTCACTTATGAGTATGGTCTCAAGTTGTATCCATTTACCTATAAAAGTCTCAAATTTATCATCGTTTATGGCTGCAAAGTACTCCCTTGTATAAAAATATATTTGGGTTGTTTGTAAGATTTAGCTGTTACAAATTGTGCTGCTATAAACATGGATGCACATATATTGCTGTGGTGTGATGTTTTTAGTTTTTCTGTGAAGATACCACAGAAGGGGATAGGTGGATGGAATGGAGCCTCCAATGCTAGTTTTTTGAGGAATCTCCACATTGATTTTCACAGTGGTTGTACCATTCTACATTCCCACCAACAGTGTAGAAGACTTCCTTTCCCACACAGTACCTGCAGTGTTTGTTATTGGTTAATTTCTTGATGATAGTCATTCTTTCTGGTGTGAGATGGAATCTCAGTGTTGCTTTCAGTTACATCTCTTGAATGACCAGTGATGTTGAACGTTTTTTCATATATTTATTTGCCATTTGTATTTCTTTGAGAAGTATGTGTTAATCTCAGATGCCCATTATTTGAATGGGTCTTTGAATTGGAGGGGGGTCTGGTTTTTTCAATTCTTTATATGTTCTAGATAGAAGTCCTTAGTCTGAAGGAAAATTGGATTAAATTTTTCCCACTCTGTGTGTTTTCTTTTCACTTTGTTGGTGATTTCTTCTGCTGTGCAAAAGCTTTTTAATAAGATCAGATCCCAGCAATTGATTCTTTGAAGTATTTCTTGTGCTGTCTCGGTTTTGTTCATGAACTACATCTATGTCTTCAGGATTTCTACCTACTTTCTCTTTCAGTAGATTTAGTGTTTCTATTTTAATATTTAGATCTTCAATTCATTTGACTTTACTTTAGTGCATGGTGATAGACATGAGTCTGGTTTTAGTCTTCAGCATGTAGAGAGCCTGTTTTCCCAGCACTATTTATTAAAGAGGCTATCCTTCTTTCAGAGACCATATTTGGCCCCTTTGTCAAAGATAAGATGGTTGAGTGTGTTTGTAGTGTGTCTGCATCTTCTAATCTTTTCCACTAGTTCAAGTGTTCTTAGAAAATCCTTTGTATGGTGGTTTACCCAAATTCATTACTCCCCAGGATCCTCAGGGTAATTTTTGTATCCTAGAACTCCTCTTTTGTTCTCCACCAGAAAATAAATTCCTCCCACAGCCCAGTCCCTGTTCATGGGCTTTCATTTGGGGCCCCAGTTTCTGAGATCCTGGAGGATAGTTCCCTTTTGCCAAAGGTATCCACTGTGACCACTGTTGCTCTGGCCACTGATGCCACTAGTCTGAGATTGCCTGGAGGCTGCAGCATCAGAGGTGGGAAGGAGGGAGGGAGGGGTACTTCCTCCACTTTCTGAGTGTTAAGATTCTTCTCCTTCTCAAGACAAAACTAGAGAGCTAGTCCTAGGATTCTATCTATATGTGGTGATACATGTAGACATTGGGCTGCTTTGAAACCATGTCTATAGATGTGTGTGTGCGTGCGCACACGCGCGCGCTGGGAGACTTCTCTCCATTCTACCCATTCTACCCAGATTATAAAGTTATGTTCATCACACAGACCCAGTGAAGCATATTCATTCCATCTTAGTCAGAATAAGACCTTACTATCTACTTTATTTTTGTGGTAAAATATACTTTAAAAATTTACCATTTTAATGAACTTAACGTGCACACTTTGGCTTTATGTAACTCACAGTCCTGCACAACTATTGCCATCCACTTTGAAATACACTCACGATAAACCCTTACACATTCTGCAGTCACTTGTTTCCCTTCCCTCAGTCTTTGGCAAACACTAATGTGGTCTCTGTCTTCCCAGATTTGATTGATTAATGTTTTAACAATTTATGGGGTTGTAATTTATGTAACATAAGTTACCTATTTCAAATAAAATTTAGTGTGGATTTTTATGTGTGTTTATGCAATTTTACCCATTTTCTTTTAGTAGTTTTGCATATGCCTTCTCAGCGCTTTTCACTCTGTCTTATTATATCTTTCTTCAATCTCTTTAGTGATCTAACAGAAGAGGAACTGTGCTGTTGTGACTCCTTTTCTTAAAAAGCTAAAGAATAGTTTTGAACACTTACCATGTTTTTTTAAAAGCATGATCTTAAGTAGTTGTCCTATCCCATAATGTATCTGTGATCTATTTTTAATTTTCTAATTATATATTAGTTTAATGTTTACATTTTTCATTCCAAAATAATGCTGTGTTTAATTAACAGAAGCATAACCCCTTGTATATGTCTCTGCTTATTTTCTTAAGAGCTCTTCTTAGAGGTTGTTTTTTTAGGTTAAAGTGCACAGAAAACTCTGATATATAGGTTTTGAGTTCTGGTGCATCCTAAAGATTCTTATTTTTGTTTTTGCTTTGGAAAATGTAGAAAGAAACTTTCAATACAAAATGTGTAAAATATACATCAAAAGTTGCTTTCTAAACCTTCTTATCCTTTAGTAAAAGTTTCCAAAACTTACAGAACACTGTCGTGGGCTGAGAGTCAAAAGTTTTTGAATTGCTTAAAAAAAACTTAGTAAGAAAAAAATTGAAAGTGCAGATCTAAATTTCTTTTCAGTCATTTGCATTGCGGGTAGAATCCACCAATTCCCATATAGTGACCATATATCACTTGCTTTGGAAACTTCACTTTTCAACCATATCCTTTGTACAATCTTATAATGCTTTCCTGTCCATTCCTCTTAACTCGCATTATGCCACACTAATGGCGTACTAAACATACTAAACATTGAATGTTTAGAAAAGCGTGTTAGTAAGACAAAGATAATTGGCATATGTTTCGTTAATTTCTCTCTCTCTCTCTCTCCCTCCCTCTCTCTCTCTCTCTCTCTCTCTCTCCCTTATGGCAGATGTCACCAACAGATGAGGGATGCTTTTTCTCATATAGGAATTGCTCTCAGAATCTTTCTTAACACTCTGCTGTGGGCAGTTACTACTATCCTATTAGAGAAGGACCATATCAAGGCATGTACTTGACATTACTAGCCCAAAACACTAGAGACGATATGGTGGTGTCGTCATTGCCCAATCACAAGCAACTCAGTTCCTCGATTAATGCTGTCTATAGCTGCTAGCTAGGGAAAGACAGGTAGTCACACCAAAAGGGGAGCCCTCGCCCTGTATAGACTTTGTTCCCCACGTTCTCTTCTGTATAGCTCTCCTCCTCCAACTTAAGTTTCCTATTTACCCTGATCCAAGTGAAGCTTGGGCTTTATATACCTAAGAAATTTTAATTACATAATGAATCAACTCTGGATTTTCTTTGAACTAAGTGATGACAAGTAACTCTCTGTTTTCTTTCATACTTTTTTCATGCCGAACTTGCTGACTTTCCCTGTTTTTTTTTTTCTTTTCTTTTTAGGTTTCAAGGCAACAGATGAATTGTGAAAGAGAGCAGCTAAGGGTAGGTGCATCTGCTTGTAAAATGCTTCCTAGTTCTCATTTCTGTGTGATAAGCAAAAATTTCCTTGTCTCTCCCAGGACACAGGTTCTAAATAACAGGCTTCATCTTAAGACTGGTAGAGTTGAAAATATTTATCCCAGCTAATTTAGTATTGATTGAGCGGGTAAATACAGTATATCTTCTTTTGAAGCGTCATTATAGTAGATATGGATTTTTTGATTTAGATTCAGCAATAAATACTTCTCTTCTGGAATTTTTTTGATATCATTGTACTTTTTCTGTGTACAACATGAGGTCTAAATAATAAAAAAGGTCAAAAGGATGCCCTGCTGTCTCCATAATGTGAATACCATCCTGTTCCCTGAGTGGCTAAAATGCACTTTTGCTGTGGGTTGGGGTGAATGAGCAACTCGTATGTCAAGGGCATTTTCTACAAGAATTCAAATCATCCATAAACCTTTTTAGTGTCATTTGTGTACATGTATGGGAGAAGGAGCCATTTCATTCTAAAGCATGCTCGATGTAACATGTGTTCCCTAGGTGGGGAGAAACAGTTTGCTTATAAGTGGAGTTGGTTGCACTGTTTTACATTTCATGGCTTCTCAGTTCGATGTGATTCTGGCATGAGCATTTTAAGAAACATCAGAATTCCTCAACACTGTGCGCTCTGTCCATTTGTTTATTTAAAACACATTTATGTTTTGGACAGGAAGAGCTTGCATTCATGATCAATCTTGAATGTCACTGATGCAGTTTTGCCGTTTTTACTGGATAATGTGACTTACATTCATGTTTTCCGGCTGTTCTGAAAGCGAAGAATTCTGCTGCTTTTAAACTCTCAGCAGTGAGTTGGGACCATTGGTCTCCAAGATACCTCATAAGAATAATTTATTACATGAGTCTAATGCCTTTATATGCTCCTTTGTTACATTTCAAAGCATCTGCTTAGCAGCAGTCTCAAGATGGCAATGGTTTGCGGTGTTCTATTTTGCAGCTGTTATTGGCATCAAGTTTGTTAAGTCCTTATATAAAACAACAGAATGCAGTTGCACAAAGCTTAGATCATGAGTTGAGGTTTCTTTTCATTTTATGCATAAGTATTTTATGTGCTGGCCCAGCATGGCCCTCTTTATTAACCTTTCATCTCTATCCACTACACTGCTAAACACCTGTGCCAGCATTGGTTCTGATTCCTTCATGAAACAGCCTTCAAGATGTTTTAAGTTTTTCTGAGCCCTCTGATTGCTTTTCCCCTGCAGTCTGAATTACTGGTTCGCCCTAGTAAATAATGTATTGCAACTTCAGATTTCTCTTCCTGTTTGGAGGGTGAAGATGGCCAGAACTAGGTCAGTGCTAGATAAAGAGAAATGTGTGCTTTTTGTCTCCATGAGTGCCTGATAAATTCCTGATAATTAAGATAATATTGAAATCTCTGTTGCAAATGAACCTGGCAAATGAAGGATGAAGAAGTTGATGAGGTGGTTGTTTGCAGTTTGAAGGGTTATTTCTCATTCATGAGCACATGGTCATAGGGTGTGGCCCAGCAAGAATGGAGCCTTCCTCTCTCTGCTGAATGAACTGGAGCAGTGGATTGAGATAATGGATCATTACTGTAGCCCTTGGCGTGGCTCCTGTAGCCACTCCCATCCCCCCAACAGCGTCTCTAACTTCATGGGCTTGCGCTTTGTTATTATAATTGTAGTGGCTGTTTTTGCATTTTAAGATAATTTGTGGATCAATAGATAATGCATTTGAATCGATGAAACACAGGTTTATGTGGTTCAGTTTAAATGGTACCAAAGGAAATGCAGTGAAGTTTTTCTTCTCATTTGGTTCATGTACCTATGTCCCTCTGGAAGATCCTACTGTCATTTTTCATTGCAGGAAGCTTATCTCTGATATCTCTGCCTTATTTATGGATATTTTCTTCTTTCTCTTCCTTTTCTGCTCCCTGCCTCTCTATCTTCCTTTCTTACTTCTCTCCTTTCTCTATGGTACACATTCATCCCTTCTACCATCTCAAAAGAAAACTCCTTAAGACACTTTTATTTAATTGGTCAGTTGGAGGCACTTTATTTTTTAGGGTCTCTACAAGAAATCTGAAAATGAACTGCTAATACTCAGGCATTTCAATGAAATGCACTTTCCTTAATCTCATTTTTGCCTTAGAAGAATGGAAGTCAGATGATATCTATTTAGATACTATTGTCATTTAAGGATGTCTTTCAGTCACACTTAAAATATGTTTTAAATGCAGATGTTGAATGTGTTTCAATGTTTGCTGCACGGGACAAGTGGAGTGGCTGTGGTCATGTTACTGTTCTTAAACTCCTTCATTAGGACATCTGGGTTCCTTGTTAGAATTTACTGATACAACCAAGTATTTGTGAAACACATCCCCTCTTCTGGGCTCCTGGATAAAGCAGATACTGCAGAGAGATGAAGTTGCCCCATTTCCTTTTGTGCACATGGATACCATGTGGGGATTACTATATCTACAACCTGCTCATTCCAGTCTCCTTTATTTTTTTTCACATAACATGACACTTTGAACATGACACATGACATTTTGAAAATGGGCTCTGTACAAAATTAAAAATTATAAGAAAATTCTATGCTTAATAAATTTCAGAAAATGCAAAGTTAAAGAATTTAAAGAAATTGTAATTGGTGAATTTCTCAGGTGTTTAATGTGTGACAGTGAGGTACAGAGAGATGAATATAATACAACCTTTTTCAAACTCACTTGGTCATTGAACATTGTTGGTTGCAGAAGGTACTATGAAAAAGACTTAAAAAATATGAGTTCTGGCTGTTAGGATTCTACTGTCTGAAATTTACAGAAAAGCAGACTAGCAGGTATTTAAATGATAAAAAACATGTACTCATCTCCCAGTTCAAGGGCAAATTCTGTGGCTTTTGATATCAGGGCATCTGTTTGAAATTTGTGTACTTCTCTTGGCCTTTCCTTCTTCCAAGATGGCTGCCTCTCTCCCAGTACCACTTCCTCATGTGACCCCAGTTTCATCAGAAGGAAAGGGGTAAATAAGCTTTCTACTTATGGATCTTGAAATTTATTGAAAGAAAACTCATTTCCAGAAGGCTTTTCTGCAGAATTCTCTTACATCTCATTGGCCTGTGCCTACATCAATTACTGGCAAAAGGCTTTAGGATTTCAGTGATTGGCTATCCCAGTCAGAATTCATCCTGGAAGACAGAACATTTAAGGATTTCCCTACAGAGAAAGAAAAGTTATGGGTTTGGTATATTTACCAATTACAATGTCACAGAAGGAACTCAAATGAGTTCTGCTTGTGATTCATGATTCTGGTTTCCAGAAAGTCTTTCATTATACACTTTCACCTCACATATGTGGCTGTGGGAGTGACATACATATAAATCCTTGGCAGGTTCCTGACTCTGCCTTGTGCAATTCCACATCCACATAGCCGTGCCAACTTCATATCTCACCTATCACATCCCCCCAACTCCAATCTACTCTTCTAATCATCTTGACTTGATATTTGGAATTTGCTCCATTTGTTGGAACTGTCCTGCATGCAACCTTTGTTTTTCCCTCAGCATTAGGTATAAGCAACAGTTGTGAGACCCTCACCTTTGCACCAATTTGACTCAGGAAATCATACCATGAGCTTCCTAGCCTGAACCATTCCCAGAGAAGAGTCTCAGAAGAGTTTATTTCTAACAGAAGATTAACTCTTTGAAGAAATTATTGGTTGTTATGCATATTGATAATAAGAAAACTTCACAACAGAAATCATGTTCATTCTCCATTCCACAGTTATCTACCTGCTCATAGCGTGGACTGAACCACCTTCTGAGCTTGCATTTCAAATTCTTGCCTGCGTTCTATTTAGGGAGATGGTCAATCAGCACTCATCATGGACTCTGTAGATTAAGTACTCCTGGTTATTGGCTGTATTTATCACCCTGCCATGAGATCACTGCTAATCACCACCAACTAGTCATACTAATAATAGTTGTCTAGTTGTCATAACTCCACTATCAAAATCTGCCTTCCTGGCAGGTGGAACCTTCACACAAATAAACAATTAAGAGAGAAATTAAGCAACCTTAGAGTCCCTGACTGGAAAGATTGTGAGGACATAGAGTGAGGGATTCAAATACCTACTTTTTGTAACATCTGTTAAGTATTTTGCTACAAAGGAATATTTGGTTCTATCAATATTGGATTTTGCTTTTGGACCTAGTTGACAAATTGGTTAGAACATTAATGGACAGGCAAAGGCATGACTCCCAGATCAGTTAAAACCTGTTCCATGGGCCCAAATCTTTGTGAGCAGTATAGTGAACTCATGCCCTAGGATTTGGTATAGGATTCTGGGGTAGGATGCTTCCAAATCTCAGTTCTAAATGCTCCCTAGCTCTTATTTCTTCAGTTTTTGAGTGTAAAATGGGGATTCTTTATTCCTAGGATTGTTGACTGGATAAAATGATTTTTGTGAAATACTTAGAAAAGTTGTGTAGCTCATACTCCACAAAACTTTCTTTTGATATTTGGGATTGAATTCACTACCTTGGGCTCACTGGATAGGCATTTATGCCACTGAGCTAAATCCCAGGCCTGTAGTTCATACTCTTGTTAATATGTTCCATCCCCATTACTTTGCTCATTCTTCTTCTTTCTATACATACCAGGCCAAGGGATAGAGACAGATAGGATGTGTGGACACAGTGTGAATTCACTTTGGAAGACAAATAAAAGGAGAGGTATTTAGTTAATGACTTGGAGTTAGACTGAGAAGAAATCTGTTTGAATGTGAATGGTGGACAGGCAGTGAGACCTCCCAAAAACCAGACATCTGAACTGGGAAGCTGTCAAAAAAAAGTTGCATAGCTCTCTTTTCTCATCTCTTATGTTTGTCTTTCTTTGGGGATTCATTCTGGACTGTTCTTTTGAGAAGGATTCTCTCTATATTTGTATGCTGCTAACATCTTCCATGTCTTATGGTTTGTCTTATGCTGTATCACTTCTCATAGATATAGGGAGTATCAACGTATCCTGATTACAAATTTCTGGAAGAGGAGTCCTATTGGCTGATTTTGTATCAGCTGCTCACCCCAGTACAACTAGAGCTGTCCAAGGAAGTGGTATAAATAGACTTATTTACCCACAGCCATCTGTCAAAGGAAAGACTGTATTATTGGGGAATTGCAGCCATTGCTAGCTGTGTACATACTCCTAAACATGTTCATTGGACTCACTCCACATTGAATCAGAGCTGAGCAAGAGATCTTGGAGAATGTGTATGCTAAACCCAGCTTCTAATTCAGTGTTTCCCAGAGAGTAATATACTTACTCTATGTAATACCCACAGGTTTTAGAAATGAATACTATGTCTTTCATAAAGGGTAAATCACTTAGAGAGAAAGTTATTCCCTTTTCAGTTCTTTCTCAATCCTTTTTTATGTCAATGAGCTTTAACAAGACTCTAACACTTTCTAAGATTTCTTTCTAACAGGAGTGTATGCCTCGGGCTTACAGCCTGCAGCAGCCAGAGCATCTATATAGACTTTTAAAACATTGTTTGCAAAATATAGCAGTTAAGAAACGGGGACCTGGAGCTAGGCCCACTGAGATCAAAACTAAACTTCTGACTTAGTACTTTTTAGTCCTGGGCATGTTACTTAGATCCTCTGTACCTCCAATTCTTCATTTGTATAATGGAGATAATAATTGTACATATTTTAAGTTGTGTGCGTGTTTGTATACATGTGTGCCTCTCTAGGTGCATATGTTCTTATATTAAAATAATTAATGCCTATGAAATTCTTAGATACAATGTATAGAAAAGGTTTTTTAATAATTTTTAGATTTCAATGGCTTTATTTTCCATTAGCTTTCATTAATAACTATTAATACTTGTTTTCCATTTACAATGGTTTACAGAGTTTTCTTAGCAAATACATTTATTTAAATTAAAACCTTTAGTTGCTTTAAAGATAAATATTAACTACATAATGTTCCAGATTGCCACAGTGATGGCAAAACTGGTGATATGTGGATGCAAATAACTGAAGTTTTAGCAACATGGTAACCACGGTGCCAGCCTGTGAAAGATGTTGTACGGCAGATCTGTGTTATCAATATTTAATTTGCCAGTTAGAAGCAAGTTTCTCATTTCTGCTAGACACAAAAGTGATGTGGATTGCAGAATGCAAATTGCTAATCATCATCTTGGCATAAACCCATTGGCTTCATCCCGGGCAACCCAGTGCATCTTGTGGACTGCCTGGAATTAAGCTATCCGAACCAGAGAGGTGCCTTTCTCTGATTCTCATCATCTTCTTCCTCTTTCAAAGTCCAAATATTCTTCAGTGGCTAGAAGCACAGAAAGGAAGGAAATGTAAGCCTTACTCAGCCCATAACTGTTGGCAGACTCATGAGTCTTAGATTTGCTTGACTGTATTTTCAGGATGGCACATTATAGGAATGTCTGCTTTCATTCAGTTATTTAGTCAAGAAATCTCTTTCAGCATAAACCATGGGCAGGTCACGGTGCTAGATAGTGAAGATAAAATAGTATAGTAAGACATATAGAGTTCCAGTTCCCCTATACCTTGCAGAGTAGAGGAAAAGACACATTTGTCAACTAGCCATGGTGAAAAAGAAAGAAAAAGTCCTCGTGGAAAAACTAAAAACACCAGAGTCAAAAATGTCTGAGTGAAAGGGCATCAGTGCGAGAAGCTTACTCCTTGCCCTTCACCTATCAGATTTACCAGATTAACGTACACTCTGCAGTCCCCCTGTAAAACCTATTGGTGGAGGGCCAAGCCATCCTTTGAGAGGCCTGCTGCGCACAAGTTTACCTTGCTCCTCGCCGCTGTGGTGTATGCTTGCCAAGAGTCAGTTGTATTTGTTCCCAGAGCTGCTTCTGCCAGCTGCACTTGTTATTGTAATTACATTATTTAGTGGAATATCATGTAAACTGATGAAAAATGAGCTCAGTAAGAAAAAGAGCTGTTTCTATGAAAACTAACTTAAGTGCTTTGGAAACCCTCTATGAAGGCGGGCCTCAAAAATTAGTTTAATTATCTGTAGGCTAAAGGGCTGTAAAGTGTTAGGGGAAATAGAACCTTCAGAAATCTGAAAATGTTATACAATCAGAACCTTTCAGGTGTGTTTTGACATTCTCCTTCACTTTACACAAAATCAGAAGTGAGAAGCTAGATAGAGGTTGGCAAACTTTGTTCCACAAAGGACCATATCATGACTGTATCGGTCTTGACAAGTCATAGGATGGCCGTTGCAGGCCCTGAACACTGCCACTGTAGCAAAAAAGCAGCCACAGATAAAATAAAGACACAACACATTTTGTTGTGTTCCAGCAAAATCTCATTTGCAAGAATACACACTGGGCCTTTGTTTGCTAACCTCTGATAGATATTGAAATTGTTAAATTTTTATGGAAAGGTTTTTGAGGCATTTCCACTTACAGAGATACTATTCCTAACATAGGCCCTAGATTATCACCAAAGATCAACAAATCAATGCACATTTATATATTTCACATGAACACAAAAGTTTAAAGGTATTTCTGTATCACTTTCAAAGTGATTCTTTCCTAGGTTTTTAATTAACTAGTTTCCCCATTTCCAGATGAGATGGCTTTTAAATCATAAACAACCATAAATGAGATAAGGATTTGAAACTGAAAATAAAATTATGTTTAATTTTGTGTTCCAGCCCTAAAATGTCATAAACCCATCATTCTCCAGGGAAAGAACAAAATTTATCCCAGATTATTTTGGATCCATCTGCAAGAGATTTCTGGGACTCCAAGAAGGGTGATGTTTTCCCACATAGGTGTACTGTTGCCTGTCCTCAGCAAATTGCTGTTTAATAGCATTGGAATAAGTCTTTTCTTGAAACAAGCCTCATGAGTTGCTCCTTTGGCTTTTTTCCCTCTTCTGAACAAGCTTTCTGAAAGTATGACTCCTTCTCTACAGTAACATTCACAGGATCAGCCACACTTAAATTTTAGTGATTAAGAAAGGGGACAGTAGAGATCCAATCCAGAGTAGAAACCTCAGGACACAGGCCTGAGCTCTCCATTGTCAATATCCCTCATTTCGCACAAGTCCACACAGGTTCTTGGCACATGGGTGCACACAAGAAAGAAAGTTGTGAGTGTCTCCTTCTTTTAACTTTATATAACTAATGGCCCAATCTTTATTATTTTTTTTAAGCAAAGGCAATTTGTAGTTCCAGAAGTTGCACAAACTCAGTCTACCAGATACTCTTCAAAAACCTGCTTCCCTTCTGAAATCAGGTACTTACAGGACCTAAAAAAAAAATTGTCAAAAGAATCCTGTTTTAACAAGACCTTGCATTCCACACACTTCTGTACAAATATCCTGGAAGCCCCTAATTTGTCCTAGGACGTTAATTGAAAAGTAAAAAGAAATGAATCAACCAATCATCCAGCAATATACAGATTTTAATTTCCCCCACTTCATTGTGACACATAAATAAAGAAATGTGTGAGTGTTGACCTTCCTTCTTCTTTGAGGCTAGATCTTATAACTCACATATATGCCAGTGAATCTATCCCTCTTTGAGTCTTCCCAGGCATTTCAAAACTTTCTTCTGGAAAGACTCCAACATGATCACATTTAGGACACTTGGTCTGATATTCATTCTTCCTGTCCCTGGCATTAATTTTAGCCATTATTCCCAGTCATCATACCCCTTTCCAGGGCAAATGTGTCCCATTTCTTGTTTTATCATTAAATCAATATCAAACAGCTTCAAGCAAACTGCTAATAATGCTGACATTTCAATTTGTCATAGCTGCTCTTCATTTCTATGACTGATGCCTCAGAAAAGACTTGTTTTCCTGCTCTGTCCTTTGAGATCTAAATACCACTTCAACAGAAACAGAAAAAAAAATACTTGCAAGGGAAACAAAATGGAGGAGGAAGCACATAAATAGGACACCTGTGGTTTTCTCTACTTGGGGCAAGAAGAAGTAAACATGTTTCAGTGGGGATGTGTGAAAGGGACACAACTTCTTCCTTCCTGATGGTGCAGGCATACCTCACTGTGGCCTAAGGAAAATGGCAAGGAGGCAGCAAAGCCCCCTGCCCTCCTTTATAGGCAGAGATAAACCTTATTGAAGCTGAGGGTGTGTATAGGTGAGTAATGGCTATCGTGAGAAAATGCATATTCATCAGCAGACAGCAAGTGTTTCTACCCTGAAGTGACCAGCACCCTACTCTCCTTCTGGGACTCACTCTCTTCCTTCACTTGGGTAATCTTGGAGAGTACATAAATAGAGACACCTCTCCCCTGCCAATGGATATAGATATGACTAAGGCTGGCCAGTTAGCTTCTCTCTCCTGAGATTATGGATGCTGTTGCAAGGTAGGAAAGAAAAGATGTGATTAGAAAGCTGGAATCCGGCGTGGTGATGGGTGTCTGTAATCCTAGCACTCTGAGACCTAAAGCAGGAGGTTTACTAGTATGAGTGTAGCCTAGGTAACTTGGCTAGTTAGCAAATCCCTTTCCCACACTAAAAATAAAAATTTTTAAGAAATGGGCTAGGGAGGTAATTCAATGCAGAGGCCCTGGGTTCCCCTATAAGACAGAGAGAAAGAGAGAGAGAGAGAGAGAGAGAGAGAGAGAGAGAGAGAGAGAGAGAGAGAGGAGAGAATGAGGAAAGAAAGGAAAGGAAAGGACAAGACAGCAGTTGGCTTGTTTTAGTGGTGACGTCATGATAAGATTGATGGAGAGATAGTTGCCCTAGCTGGACCCCAGATCCACCCTGATCCCTCTCGTTATATATTTAAGTCTGATTATCCATCCTTCCAATCCCATGAGCTACCTCATATCCTTTGAGTAATCTCTTTTTCTGCTGAACTTAGTCAGAACTTGTTCCTTTTTTCCTGTGATCAAAGAATCCCTACTGATACACTGGGGAAATATGTAAACTTGGAGAATTGCAGAGCCAAGAATCTGGTGAAAGGTTTGCTAAAAGCTGACTCTTCATCACATTCTGTAATACTCCCCTGATGCCTCTATAGATTGCCACTGCCTACCAGTGTTGGCAGCCAAGGGAATGGAATCATCCGTTTATGCCACACACTGGGCGAGGTGATTTGTCTGCATTTGCTCATTTCCGTGGGTAGACTGTGAGTTTCAGGAGCCAGGGAGGCCTAGGGAGAGAGAGAGAGCTGTGTTTCAAGGTCTTGCAAGCACTGTTGCAGAAGATATATGTGCCAGTCATGGAGAACCACACAGAACCTACAGAAAATGGTGGGAAAATGGGAGGACATTGCATGCCATTCCAAGATGATGAAGAGTACTTTTAGAGTATTTTTTAAAGTCCACCCTGAAAGTTTATAAAACTACCACTTCCTTCAACTCTTTATAGACTTGCTAATTTATATATATATTATATATATATATATATATAAATGCACTGGGTGTGGTGGTATATACCTATAATTTCAGCATGAGTGTGAGTAAAGCAGGAAGACTGCCATAAATCCAAGTGCAGTTTGGGCTACCTAGTTAGTTCAAGACCAGTTTGAAGTATATAGCAAGACCCTGTCTAAAAAAGAAAAATGTAGAAATGGATCCCAAAGGATATCTTTTTCTAATTCATTTCTGAGGTTAAGAATACTAACTTTAAAACTTAGCTGATAAAACATTTTGAGGATTCTGAATCATCATGTTGTTATTAACTGCTGTGCCTCTTTGAAAGACTTATGTTGAAGTTTTCACTCCCAGCACCCTAGAATGTGACTGTATTTGGAAGAGATTAAAATGAAAATGTGATTGCAATAAAATGGGGATTTGTTAGTGTGATGTGATCGAGTATGCTGGGTATTTTTTTTATTTATATTTTTTCTGATTCTCCACATTTTAATCTCCATTTCTTTTTTTTTTTTTATTTGAAAGAGAATAAAACAAAAGGGGGCAGTACAGAGCAGATCAGAACAGGACAACATAGGCAACACAGTACTTTACATTAAGTCAACTGGACATCAAGAGTATCTAACACCGTATCTCTTACTCTGCTATAGTTGAGCATAGTTTCAGTTACAATAATATCAAACATAACACAATAGAATAAAGCCATGCATATAGTGAAAGAATTACAGGGCTTTCTGAACCGAATAACAGAAAATGATCAATGGATATTATAATATCTCATTTTTGATAAAAAAAGAAAAAAATTTGTTTGAACTATCACACATATTCAAATTCCAATAAGACACAATGTGGTAGATAGAACCAATGGTAATAGAACAAAAAAAGCGTGGTAGGACTTCTAAGAAGGATAATATTAAATCAGCAATAGCTGTCATAATGTTTTCTTTAAAACAGCTGTTCATATCATCACGTATGATATAGTCAACAAAACAGGATAACACCATTACAACTGATGATTTAAAACTTTGAAAGACTTTGAAGCTATGAGATGGGGCCTCATGCTTACCATAAAGTCTTATATACTCTTATCAAATCTCATATTAGGGAGATTATATGGTATTTACCCTTGTGAGTTTGGTTTATTTCACTTAATAGAATGGTCTCAAGTCGTGTCCATTTATTTATAAATATCTCGATGTGATCAT
>PVJX010005318.1:0-86491 GCA_004027295.1 Dolichotis patagonum
TGCATGTTTGAGATTGGAAAGATTCGGTCAAAAGGCGAAAGCCTGGTGCTCACTGCAGAGTCCTGTGCCAGTAGGTATTAAGAAGCCAAAGGGTCTGTGTTGTAAAGCTGGAGAGTCTGTGCTGGAAGGCTGGAGACAGAAGTTCAAAGATAGTGGTGAAGATCTGAGCTCCTTTGAAGAAACAGAAGTGAGACTTCCTTCTTCTTTCCCTTTTTATTCCATGTAGGCTATAAACCTATTGGTTGGTGCCACTTATCCCCAGCATAGGCTTCCCTCTTCAGTAATTCCATTATGCAGACACATCCTGAAGTATGCTAAAACAATCAACTGAGCTTTTCTTATTCATGTAGGCACCACAATTAACTGTTACAAGGTCTATAGAAGTTGATCTGAGTAAAAAAAGACACAAGTGCACTTAAACACGGAACATCAGTATTTTAAAGATGCCAGTTCACATCTAATTAATGAGTAAATTTATTTCAATTTTGAATCAAAATTTCAATCGATTTAAGGAACTAAATACATCCACCATAAAATATATATGGAAGGATAAAGGTCAATCAACAAAACCAGGTCAACCTTGAAAAGTAAGAGTAAATAGGGGAACTATCAGACATTAAGATGTATTAGACATGGGGACATGTAGAAAAGACAACAGGGGATAGACCAAGAACAGAACAAACCAAACCAAACCAAAACAAAACAAAACAAAAGAATGGAACAGAGTAAATAACTCAGAAGCATTCCTGTGTTAAAGATGGAAGTTAGTATATATAGTTAAGGTAGCTCCCAAATCAGTAGAGGGGGCAGTGATTTAATTAACAGTTTTGGGTAAATATACACACTATACCATGAAATATTCGGCTAGGTTTCTACATAATATACATATGAACATAAACTACAGGTGAGAATTAAGGACCTAAGCAGGAAAGGCTAAACCATAAGGTTAATAGAAGATTACCTTTGGGATCTGGATAGGAAAAACTTTAACAAAATTTAAAATATTAGGAGAGCACTCTTGTATTTAACCATATTCATATCAAAATTCAGGATTTTATATTTATTAAACAATAAAATGAACAATTAACTGTCAGATAACAATTGGGAGATGTTTTACTATGTCTAAAATTCAAAGCCTGTTATCTAAAATTCATAAGAAATTCTTGCAAATCAACAAGCAAAAGATTAGAATGTCAAATGAAATACAGGCATAGGTTATGAACAGGTGACTTACAAGAAACCCAAACTAAAATGCTGAAAATGTATTAGAGATAATCTAAAATTCTTTTTAAATGAGAATTACTATTTCACCTTAGCAGGATAATATTCACTGGGGTATGGGAATGTGGAAAAATCTCATATCCTTCCAGTAAGAGTATATATAGTTGCAGACATTCTAAAGGTAAACAGGATACAATTGATACATAAATGTTTGTTAAACCTCAGACCCGGAAATTCAATTCATGAGTATATGTTCCCTAGGTCCCTAAAGAGAGTTAGAAGCAATCCGTATGTCAATCAATGGGGAGTAAAAAATGTAAAATGCAGTGGAAGTATACTATAGAGTGCTAAATAGTAGCTAAAAATTATAATAGGATATGCATGTAGCAATACAGATGGATATGCAAAACGTATTAAGTGGAAAGAAGAAAAAACAATGATGCATATGACATTATATATTTATGCAAATTAAAAATTCTAAATGCACAAAAGATACACATTTTGTAGGAATACATATAAACAAAAGAACCTCATTTACTTCATTAGAAAGGTAGTCAATGATCAAGGCACATGAATGGATAAATGGATGAATGAATGAATGCAGACCATACATAATGTATTATAAACTAGGAGCATGAGTGACTCAATTTTCTGACCTAACATCTAGTAGAATAGAAAAAACATATGCTTAACCCTGTTTTATTTAACAAGTGGACATATTTAATTTAAAAAGTAGACTCAAATGAGTTAGATATTATAGACACATTCTGCGTATGACTGAATCGAGATATAAATGATAGTGTAATAACTTTCACCTAGGTGGAGGTTAGGGAAATGAGGGGTGGCCTTGTAAAGGGGGTAACAAGATCTTAGTTGGATAGATAGATATGAGCATTAATAATATAATTCAAAGGAAGTTAATTGAAAGTGAATATTTATAAAAAGAAATGCAATGAGAATGCCAAGGAAAGGGATGATAATCTGGAATAGGAAATTAAGGAAGACGTTTTGACCTTGGGCTGAGCCTACAACAGTAGAAAGGCGACAGAGCCAATTGGCTGGGCTGAAACCACATCTAAACTCAGAAATGAATGCTGGCATTGGTCAGGTGGGCATTAAAGCTCTGCACAGCTTTACATCATAGTGTTACCTGAGAACCAGTCAAAAGATTAGCAATAAATAACAGTATAGACTTTTATTCTGCATCCTTAGGAGGTGAATCCTTTTAAAACCAGGTCCTAACAATGTTTTTATTGTTGTTTTGAGGACCTCAGCCTTTAGATTCTGGCTCCAAATTTACAGATATGAGATAATTTATCATAGAAAAACTTTTCATGGTCATCAAAAATAATGAAAATTGTCACAGCCTCTTAATGATATTTTCTCATTGACTTCCTTCTCCCTACCCTGAAAATGAGCTAGAAGACTTATGCATGGAGCGAACCAGGGGTCTGATGCTGCTTAATTCACTCAAGCAGTCAATGATAAACTCATTTTTCAGAAGTAAAGACAACTTCTGTAACTTTCTAATTAAAGTATAAAAACCCTTAATTAAGGAGTCATAAATCACCAAGAAACCTTTAAATCTTCATAATATTTTGTGGGTTGTGTGCATGTTTCTAGCTGTATTCATTCCAACCTCAAAGGCAAGATGTCTTGGAGTGGTTCAGCACTGCTTTCTGGTGTCCTAGAGGAGTGGCCTGGCAGGACTAGGCATCGGGTAACCATATCATGGTGGAACTGCTATGGGAGGCTGCACTTGAAGACAGAAGCCATGAATATCCAGCCCTGTTTCTATCTTAATCTTAGGCCACACTAAGATTTTTTGGAAGATCAAGGTGTCAACCACCTCTAGGGGATCCAGAACAAATAACAATGGAAGAAACAATCAGACAAGCCTAGAAATTAAAATACCCCATAAAACCAACAGCCTGGGTTCCTCAAAAGTTCCTTCAACTTCTGTGAATGAAGTTGAAGGACTATAGCAGATTAAAGAGATGCTACAACCAAATTCAATGTATGAACTTTGATTGGATCTTGGTTACAAGAAAGTATAAAAGATGTTCCTTTAGGACAGCTGTAAAACACACCAAATATAAAAAACACACTGAAAAATTGAATTTTAGACAATATTGGTGGAATCATTAATTTTATGTGTATGACAACAGCTCTGCTGGTATGTAGATAATGATTTATACTGGAGATAGATATTTTGAAGTACCTAGGAGTAAAATTTTACGGTATCTACAAATGTGGAAAAATGATAGCAATCATTTGGTATAAGTGGAGGGAAGCATGTATTCATTTTGTTAGTTGTTAAACAGTTTATGTATGCAAAGAACAACTTCCATAATACCACTTTGGGAGAAAAGAGATTTTCTTTTTTGTCCCTTGGAAACCCCTTCTATATGAGTGTCACCAATCTACTGATGTGATAAAATCAGGTTGGACACATCTATCTGGACAAATTTTCCTTTCTGCTGTGACTTGGCATTTGAGTGTTGTGAATGTATGCTGCTCCAGGTTTTAAAATAGTATGAGTCTCAGGAGGGAGGTAACTGTTGGGTCTCCACTCTGAGGCACTTATGGTTTATCCATCTGCATCTGAGGATTAAATACTCATGAGCACAGTGGTCTCCATCCTCAAGGAACTCCCAGTTTAGCATGGAAGAAAGATGACTAACTAGTACACGCACGAGTCCTCACAGTATGATCACGACATATAGAGACTTCTGACGCACGTATAGTCAAGCCTCACATGGTGCCTTGTGCCCTCCAAACTATTTGTGGTGTCATGACCTTCTTTCTCTATTTAAAGATAAAAGAGGGTGGCACAGATATTTCAAAGTGGTGTCTGTTTTTCTGTGAGGCACTGGATATCACTTCTCATTGCTGGAATTCATTGTAGGAAGATAAGGGAGTAGTAAGTAGCAGAGATTTGACCCACAGTGGAATTTGAGACTAGGGTCTAGAATAGGGTTTGGATTCCCTGGTTCCAAGCTCAGGAATGAATATATATATATATATATATATATATATATATATATATATATATATATATCACTGGACTGATCAAGAAATCTCCACACCTTTCATATCTTCTAGTTCCCAAAGGAAACAGACTCCTTCTCTAGGGTTCAGTGCCAGAGGAAGCAGGAGGGTGGTGTGTGAGGGGAGTCTGCATGAGGCCAATAAAGAACTACCATATCCACACAGGATGAGAAGAAATATCCCTGCAACATCCTTTCCAAAATGTTAAACGGCTATTTGTCAAAACTGAAATGGGCTTTAATGTAGAGAGTGAGAGCTAAAGGGACTTTGGAGATCCCTTAGTTCCTTGGTTTTCAAAGCATGCTGCTCAGAAGTTCTAGGTCTCTGAGATCAAAGTTCAAAGTAAAGTCCCAACTAACATAGTTTAGAAGCCACAGATCTAATCCAACCTTTTCACCTTATAAAAGGTGAGAGAAGGTTGGATTATAAAAGGGAATATACTAGTTTCCTAGGGCCTCTCTAACAAAGTACTACATGCTGAGTACCTTGGAAATTTATTATAACCCAGATATGGAGATGGAAATCCAAGCTCAAGGTGTTAGCAGGGTCATGTTCCCACTGTAGGCACTGGGACAAGATCTGTTTCAAACCTTTCTGTTAGCTGCAGGTAAGTGCCTAGGTTTGTGACAGAATCACTCCAATTCTGGAGGTCGGGGTGTTCTTCCTGCATATGTGTCTGGACTGAAATGTTCTTCTTTTATAAGGACACCAGCCATACTGGATTATGAACCCACTTATTCCAGTGCAACCTCCTCTTAACTAATTATATCTAAAACTAGAGATATCTTATTTCCAAATAAGCTCACATTCTAACGTATTGATGATAAGGATTTTACCATGATTTGAGGGGAGCACAGTTGAATCCAAGTGATGGGATAGAATAAAATGAACTTGCCTTGTAATACATTCAAGCCCAAGTCTGGATCTCCTGATCCATCATCCAGTGCTCTTTCCATTATTGCAAGTTGCCTCCTACCTGGTACTCAGGCTAAGCATGCTCTTCTTAGCCCTAGGACAGCAGCCATTGGTCACTTGCAATGAACCCCTCATTAAGCCTCTTTTATGAGCAGCCAATCTCTCTTCTTGGGAGTTTTCTATTGTGTGGCATTTCCTTGGCATAGTACTTGTTTTTATCTCTGGCATGTGGAAGAGCAGACCCTCTTTCTGTCTCCAGTGAGGCAGCCAGGGGTGGACTCATACCTGAGATTAAACCCACTGGTCTCCTCTCCTGGTGCCTTGTGCTTTTGGGAAGCATAGTTCTGTGTGAAGGTCACTTTGTGACCAGTCTGTTCCCGTAGGATGTCTTTGCTGGCTTTCCACTTTAAGTCCCTGATGTTCTTCTAGTACATTCCATCTTTGCCTGAGAGAGGCAGGTAGAATCCATTCTGTCAGTTGAAAAAGCAAGCTCTGAACCATATACCCAGGGTGTCACTGGTTACTGGAGAAGGTGTCACTGCCTTGTTTTTAATTTTAGAGTGAGTCAGTACATACCATGAGCCCCAAAACATGACAAACTACAATGATGGAGATTTTTTATGTTTTTCTGTGAGTGCGACCTAGACCTGTTTTTGAGAGTGTGACTAACCCAAACATGTTGGAGCCAGGGTAGGCAGGGAAAGGAGGCGACTGCCAGCTGCCACACGCTAATTTATATTCTACAACAGCCCACGTTACATGTCAATTGTGCGGGCAAACAGCCTTACCCGTGGCAGATCACAGGGCCCAGTGAGTTTATCTTGTTAAAATTGAGCTTAAACAAAATAGATAAGTGCTATATCATCTCCAGAAATTAATCCACATATGGTTTATCTTCTGAGATGTTTGCCATGGTGCCACTTGTGTCACCATAAACATAGGTGAGGTGGGACACTCACTAATTTAATTTGCTTTCAAATATGCATGTGTGTGACCTCCTCTAAAACTAAATCACTTGAAAAATAGCATCAAGGCAGGTGATATGATATCTGTGGCAAACTGAGGTAGGTCTTGGATTTTTTTTTTCCTGTATAAAAGGAAAAAAAAAAGGCATGTAGGGGGTTTATTTTTGATTAAATGCCTTAGCCTTGCTGTAGTATTTATCTTCCTGTGGCAGCCCCTGATCTAGTCACAATGTGTAATTCCATTAGCATTATCTCTCAATTCATTTGAGGGGCTTCAGCCTGGACGGCAGCTGCATAAAGGACTACAGCATTCTGGAGGATTCTTTCTTATTTCTTTGGCAAGTTTATTCCTTTATCAGCAGTTCATTTGAAGGAGCTAAAGGGGAGCCAGTCAAATCGTTAAGTGAGAATTTAATGTGGGGCTTTAAAGGCAAATCTAAAAGCTTTTTGGATTAAAAAAAGGTTAAATTAAATAAATGAACAATGCTTCCACAGCATGCATAACTGATGTTGAAGGATATTATATATACAAGGGCCACAGATTTATAAAGTGGGTTGTATCTTTGTGCTTTTAATGAGAAAAGTGATTTGGATCACTTGTTAGGACCCCTGGGCCTATTCTAGCTGAGCCACTATGCCACCTGTGACTGCTTCTCTACCTGTACCTCACTCCCACCTTTGTCTCCTGCTCACTGCAGAGTTGATGCTGAGAGGAAGAAAGGGGTGCTCTTTCTAAAGTGCCTTGAGTACCTGCAGAGAGAGAGGAGGGCAGATGGAAAGCAGATACTGGCAGTTCTCATTTGTCTGTGCTAATGGGAGGCAGGGCTCCCAGGGAGAAATGAATTGAATGGATAATACCCAGTTCTTGAGTTTCAACACTTCCCTCCCAGAAGGGCCTTTTACTTCCTGTGCTGGCAGGTCACCTCCCTGGCTGGCTCTCCTTTCCCCCTTTTTCTTGCCCTTATGCACTCCTTCCTCAAAGTGCCCCCCACAGGGAAAAAAAAAAGGTGGGCAGCAGGTGGAAAGAGGGGAAAGCTCGAGGGATTGGGAAAGCCACATGATAGATAACAGCTCCTGGGAGCTGTTCGTATGATATAGCACTTGTAATCCTATTTTCTGGGAGAGGGATTTTAGATGCCAAAAAAAGCACATGACACGTAGCTTTTCTGGAGCGGAGTTAGAAGGGACCGTGACAGATGCCTGTCCTTGTCATTAAAAATTGTAATACTTACACATCTGAAAAGGAGAACAGAGACAACCTTTTTTGAGGCCCCAAAATGCATCCAGTCATGTGCTAAGTATTTCATATGTGTTACAATCTTTAAAAAGTGTTTCTAAACTTAAAAAAATGGGCCTTTATGAGTAAATTTTTTGAGCATTCCCAGCATATGTACATGTATTTATTTATGAGTTATATATATGCTATTGTAACATGTTATGTATATAATATATGCACAACTGTATGTATTTTAAAAGAGTGACAAAAATAGAGACAGAAGTTATACTTTCTCCCTGCATCCTAATGGAGTGGTGGGCAGATGCTAGGTGCTCACAACCCACTCTGGTGATTTCCGTTCTTCACAACCCACTTGACATGTAGGTGTTGTTGCTTCCATTTTATAGATAAAGATCTGGGACTGGAGTTGTTTTAGTGATTTGCTGAGATCTGGGGTTGTAACTCATGTCTGAAAATCAGTACCTCTCCCTCTTCTTTTCCTCCCTTCTATGCAGATTCAGGGTCCCAGGACCTATCATTCCCTTTTGCTTTCCATGCCAAGACTTCCAAGTAGATTGTATCTGCAGAGGATGCCTCTGAATCTTGACTAGTTCAAATCAAACTTAATAATCCTATTTCTCTTTTCTAGACACTTATTGTCCCAGTTTCCCTTGCAGTTTAGTGGTCATGTGACTCATTCTGGCCTGTAAGATACATGGAAAGTTTTCAAGAGATTTCCCTTGCTGTTAGCAGGAGAGCCCCTCCAGAGAACCCTTCTCTTCTCTTCTCTTCTCTTCTCTTCTCTTCTCTTCTCTTCTCTTCTCCTCTCCTCTCCTCTCCTCTCCTCTTCTCTTCTCTTCTCTTCTCTTCTCTTCTCTCTTTGTGTTTTAGACAGGATTATTGGAGGAGATTCTGGAGCTGAGGTCCGCTTTCTTCCAGTCATGTGGAAATAAGTCTAATGGTGAAAGGGCATCTTGCTAAGGATGAGACATGGAAAAATTAGAAATTGTCTGGCTCTTGGTTGGTCACTGACCCTATTCTAACCAGAGGCCACCTACCTGCAGCCTGCTCATGTGAAATATAAAATGTCCTCAATGTTTAAAGAGCTTAGTAAGTGTTGTTACTTGCAGACAAAGCCTTCCTAACTGACAACCTCTATTTCTTTTTTTTTTTTTTTTTTGGTACCAGGGATCGAACTCACGACTGCCTGCTTACAAGGCAGGCGCTTATGCCGCTGAGCTAAATCCCCAGCCCAACAACTTCTATTTCTAATGGCATCTTCCTTCTTCAATTTATTTCCTCAGTTTCCTTCTGTGCTTGATCTGTATAGTAATTTTCAGGAACAAGGCTTTATGTCTATATGATATATGAAGTCATGATCCATAGATCTTTGTAGAGCTATGATTAATTGTCTCTTTCATATTTTATCTTCCCCAGTTATATTATTATGTGCATCTTTTTGTGTGTATAGTGGCTTATTCCATTTATTCACCTGTGCAGTTCTTTCTGCACTGATGTTTTCAAGGTTCCCAAAATTTTCCTGCCTTAGATTCAAGCATTATTTCTCCTCTGTACCAGGCTCTTCTCTGTTTACTGTTTCCTGAACTTGGTTAGCTCCTTGTAGATTGATTTTAATTATTAACTTGACTGGATTAAGATTTGTCTAGCAGATTAGTGGAGCACAATTCTGGTTGTGTCTGGTGGGTCAGAGGTACATGACCTTCGAAACTCTATCTGATCTGGCTGCCTGGCCTTTTCTTCTCCAGATTTTTCTCTATATGCTGCCTTGCTACCATGAACTAAGCATCTGTGTTCTACCAGGCCCTTCCTCCATGATACTTGGACCCAGCTACCAATGGACTAAACCCTCTCAAGCCATGAACCAAATTAAAACACTCTTTCCTTAAGTTTCAGGTGTAATGTACTTTATACCAGCAACCAAAAGACTAATACACTCCTTGTCCTTTATGTCTCAGTCCCAGGGGTATTACCTCAGGGGAAGGTTTTCCTGTTCTGTTGCCTCTGCTCCTCACCACAGTGTGATTTTGTTTTCTTCACTGAACTTAGCACAGCCTAAATGAATGAATGAATGAATTCATCATTAATACATTTAACTTGATAATTCTTTTCTCTACTCAGAATATGCATTACACAAGAGCAAGAACTTTGTCTTCTATAAGCTTCACTATCTCCAGCACCCATAGCAATGCTTGGCACATCTCTGGAGTCAGAACACTCTTATATAACAAGTGAACAGATGCAAGGATGAGTGGATCTGAGGCACCTGGGTTTGTTTTTCATGGGAATATTTTTGTATTTATGAAATGGAGACACTAAAAGATAATCAGTTTTCTATGCAAACTGTTAATCAATCTATCATACCATTACCAATGTTATACAACTTAAAATTCTAACTTAGAAGAATAAGCATCAATGTGATTATTATTTATCATTGAGATGGACCTGATTTTTAAAATATTGTAAAGATAGAGGCATAATTAGAAAAGAATAATTATAATTTGAATGTGGTATATAATCAGAATCAAGAATTTCTTTCTGAATGACACTCTTTCCCTTGCATTTTCCTACTACCAGGCAAATGCTTATATCTTATCATCAACAAAATACTACTAGAATTATTAATTTACTGTTTTGACCTGTACTCACCTGCAAACCCCTAGGGGTAGTGACTATGGCTGGAACAGCTTTGATCTGCAGCACAGTGCCATATGGTAGGCAGCCCATACGTGTTTTTTTTGAGTGGATGATTCTAAACACGATATGAATGATACTAAGTATCTGTTTGCATATTTTGCTCTGCAATTATAAAGAAATGTAAAAATAAACACATCTTTACAGTTCCATGAAAATCTGATATGTTTTGATCTTTGGAAAATACCTTTATTATTGTTATTATTTTACTACTTCCTTTTATTTCCTCCCTTCCTCCCCTTCCTTCCTTCCTTCCTTCTTTCCTTCCTTCCTTTCTTCCTTCCTTCCTTCCTTCCTTTTAAGATATGTTCTCTCTCCCTATAGGTTTTTTTTTGCCTAAATAAGCATGAAGAAGCAGGAAGGTAGGTTGTGGCCACGCTTGAAACATATTGTTAAAGTCGCTTAGACAGAAGAGATAGTTCAGTTTTCATAGCAGGAGTAGAAAATGATGAGGACATTAATAATATTGACTGCAACATGGAGGAAGCATAGTTAGGAATGCCAGAAGAACATTTAGATTGAAAATTTGAAACTGTGAAAGAAGAACCATATACAGATTCCTTCACAAGGAGATGCATTTGATGATGGAATAATTTTCTGCAGGATAGAGATGCTGTTGTTTGGGTTATTTAAGACAAACCAGAGGAGGAAATAGTAGTAGTTGTTTATAGTTTGCCAAATATCCACAGCGTAGTTAAGTGTAGCCAAAAACCCATCCAGCTCTTAGGTTTATGGTATCTGGAATGAGATGGTGCCATCTCGGATAGCATCCATACCTGAGAATCTCTCTCAGACATGAAGTTTTTCAGGTCCTTACTAGTTGCAGAAAGCTTCTGAGCCTAATGGTATAGGAATGGAGGAATAGAAAGGATCTCTGTGGAAAAGGGAAAGACCACTTATAGAAAAGTAAGACAAAAGCAATCCAGGACCACAGCAAAGAAAGACTAAGGGCCTTGGGGTGGATAAAATAAAATGCAGGTTTGAAAACCAATGAGAAAAAAAAATGAAAAAGCAGAGCCTCAAGATACAGGAGCACCTAGTGGGAAAGTGATCAGACCAAGACCTGGCAGAGGTTGGTGCACCTGCTGAATGAGGTGCAGAGCAGCAATGGGAGGGGTCAGGGTCTGAGTCCTGTGTCTGCTTGTTGCTTTAGTCTCACTCTTGGATCCTTTGTTTCCGACTTCATCCTTGACTTCCCTCCTCTATGATGGCCTTGAGTGGAATGTTGTTTATCTTCCCTAGAAGCCACCACAGAAGCATTCCAGCTCAAATCAATAAACATCCACTGAGTCAGTGAAAGCATGTGGCATGGTGGCAGTCCCAATAGCAAGCATAAAACAAGGAAAATTTCAGATCCTTAGTGATGTCAAAGGTCATTTAATCTGAATTCTAACATTCACTTAAGTTCCTTCCTGAACACATCAAGTGATAGAGACCTCATTATCACCCACAGAAATCTATTTTGTCTCTAGAGAGCTCTGACTATTAGAAAGATGACCCTCATATCAGGCCAAAATAGCTGTATATAAGATAAATCTCATTCATTGATCCTACTTCCCTATCTTAAAGTTAAAAGCTAATGTAACAACTCTTCTTCTTGGCAACCTCTCAAACATTGGAAGCTGTCATGCTCCCTTGTGTCTTAATTTCTTGAAGTTGAACATTATCAGTTCCTTTGATTCTTTCAAATATAACAAAATTTTAATTTCCTTTTAAGCCACTGTCCCCTGAAGGTGCTCAAATTTATTATTTAATAAGGAGTCTTGCGCTGCATACAGTCACCCAGGTATACCACTCTGTTGTAGTGGCTCAGTCATCTTTTGCTTTGGAACTCCCCTCCCCATTAATGTACCTTCTGATCCCAGTTGAAACTGGGAGTATCTTCCTCTTGGTTCATATAGAGCTTTCAATGTAATCACAACTCCTTGGTCCTGTATTTGCAAGATTGTTCTTTATATGTACATGTATGACCTTGACTACATCCCTATTACACTTCATCTTGTTAAAGTTTCCTCATAATTTCAGCATCCAAATTGCTTTTGAATACAGATACTTATAGTTTGAATAAAATGAGTCTTCTTGCTTCTGTCTTAAGATCCACTGCAACTAAATGTATCCAAAAGAAATGCAAAATCAACTTGAAAGCATTGAAAAATTATAGAGCTCTTTACGGATGGCGTCTTGAAGAGTCACTGGAAGGAGGGAGCACATCGTAAGTTCCGAAAGACTTCCTACAAGCCTTCTGTGACTGATGGTTGGGATCTCCCAGGCTCCCTGTCTTCACAGCCTTCTTCCTACCTGGTTACCCTCATCCTCTCCCCAGCTTCCCTTTCTGGTTCCGACTCCACACTTCCTGTTACCAGCATCCTTTTTCTTTCTGAAGAGCTCCATACATTTTCAAATATAAACTTGTTAAACTCCTCTTACTTTTTAAATTCTCAGTATGATGCCTCAATTCGGTGCCCAAAAGTCCAAATACCATTGAAAATGCCCAATCTTAAGAAAGGAAAGGTTCCTTTCTTTTTAGGATGGAGAAGGATTATAAATACTTACACTTAACATTTTAATTTTACCATAGTTATAAGCAAATTTGATGACCATGTGTCCTCTATCTTTATCCAAATCCTTAGTAAGTGTGTGGAACTAATTGTCCAATAACAGAGCTCTGACATATATCCCAAGAAAGCCTTCCTTCTTGTTATCTTTGATGCATTAATGAAGATCTCAGGGGTTTAACCATTGAGTCGAGTAATTCACCAGCCCACATTGCTTCCTGTTCTATGAAGATTTTATTTAAGAGTCTTTCAAATGCCTTGATGCAATTTAGATAAATTATCTCTTATATGTCCTTGAGCTATACCCATCACAGCCTGGTTGAATTATGGAGTGAGACTAACCTAACAAAGCCTGTTCATGGTGATTGCTCAGAATTTTACGTTAGTGTCTCCCCTAAATCCATAAGGCTAATAAGCCTCCATGCCCAGTGTGAAGGGGTCTGGAGATGGAGCCTTTGGGAGGTGATTATGTTTAGGTGAGGGCTTGAGGGAGAAACTCCCACCCATGATGGGATTGATGTGGGTTAGAAGAGAAAATTAAGAGCTCTGTGTATGAACCAGTGAATAGCTGTGTAAGGATATAACCTGAAAGAAGGTCCTCATGAAGAACACACCCATGCTGGTATCTGGATCTCAGACTTCAGCTTCTCAGACTATGAGAGTGAAATATTTGTTGTGTAAGCCACCCACTATAAGACATTCCATTACAGCAGCCCAAAACAATTCCAGTCTTCTTCCTAGAGACCTACACATCCTTTTCTAAATCATCAACCAGATTCTTACCTTTTACTGACCCAATGATCAATCTTTGGTCCATGTTCATTTGTTTGCACAGAATTTATGCTGTTTTCCCCCTTTTCAATACTATCTCTAGTCTTTCTTCACCTGTTTCTATGCAGTTCCTGGTAAGATTAATAACAATATGAAGGTTTCTCTGGTTAATATTTAAATATTTCATATTTTGTGCCTGCACCATCTCTGGGTCCTAGCTGCGGTGAGTTTACCAACCTTCATGTAGAAGAATAATTCCTTTGATTTGATCTAGCATGGCTTGCTTTAGCATGGAAAGGATGTCCTAGAACATGTGGAGTCTCCTAACCAATCTTGCTAAAGAGAAATGTTTAGGCCAAATGGGCTGCTGACTGGTCTTTAGGAAATGAGAGATGGAGACTCATTCTCTGTGACATTTGCCCCATCATTCCCAGGCAGACTGGTTGCTGTGTGACCTCCATAGCAGCTCATAAAAGAGTAGCAGCATGGAACACAGAGTAGGAAACTAGAACAAAGGCAAGTCAGAAAATGATACAGATGGGGTGGAGGAGTGGTTGGCTGGCTTTGAGAAGTGAGAGAGCAGAGGACTGGCGGTGTGATAAAGATGCTTTTAGCAGCAGTATTTTTTGTTCATTTTTAACGAGCTGTTCAAAAAATGGAGAACATAGTACTTGCACATGGTAAAATGTCAAAGAGAACAAAGGATATACTGTAAAACAATAGAATATGTGTCACCATATTTCCCATTCTGAGTTATCTGCTTTACACTTTTTCTGTGCATCTTTCCAAAATGTTCTATGCATACACATACCTGTATAGATAGGAACATATTATTCTGTATACTTAAATATGCAAATATATGTCCTAAGGCACAGCTCTTCAATTCATTGCTGCTTCTCAGAGCAGCATATGTAGGTTTATTTTTTGGTTAGTTTGTTTGTTTAATATCTGCACCATGTTCTAATGTATGGGTATACCATAGTTTTAACAGTAGAACTTTTAGAAAGGTTGAAAATAGTATTAATACTAACCAAGGGTGTTAATCTTGAGTTTGGAATAGAGGGAATAAATGAAAGAAGTTAGCAGAGTTGCATTTAAGATGCCTATGTAACCCACGCCAAGACATATTAACATGCTGTACCTCACTCAGTTCATTCGTGGGGAAAGGAAATTACGTTCTTTCTTGATTCTAGCATCAAAAAGTGTGAGTGAGGCCTCTTATTAACAGTTAATAGGAAGAATGAATATTAATATTTTCTCATAATCTAGAGGTGATGTGTGCTGGGCTGGGCTGGTGCTTTGGGTGTATCTGATGGTACTATGGTTTGGATATGATTTGAGTGTGTTCCCCAGGGAACTCAAGTGTTGGGGGATTTCAGTGTGGCAGTGGTGAAAACAGTGGGTCCTTTACAAGTGAAATCTGGTGGGAGGACCTTAGGTCATCAGGGTTTACCTGTGGAAAGGATTAAGCTAGTTCTCATGGGACACTTGAGTTAGTCCTTAAAGAAGGTTGTTAAGAAACCAACCCAGCTACATTCCAATCTCTTTGGTTACTGGTTTGGCAGGATAGTCTCTCCCTCTTTGTATGCCTTTGATTATATGACATTGACCTTGAAGCCCTCAGCTTCTAGAACTGTGAGATAAATAAACCTCTTCTTTATAAAATTATCCAGCTTAAAGTATTTTATTATAGTAACAGAAAGCAAAAGAACACAGATGGGTTTGCATGAAGAGTCACCTGGCCGTTAGGGCAGGCCTGATTGGGGCTGCCCCACCTTCATTGGTCCTCCCAGTGGTATTCTAGCAAATTGTAATAACAGGCTCTAAACAAAATTAAGAGTCCTGATTTGTACTGTGTAGTGATTATCATGGTGTGAATGTTTTCACAATGGCTGATTTTTGACTACTTGCATGGCATAGTGAAGAGTTGAGGAGAGATAGGTATCATCGGCTGGCTCTCCCTAACTTATATTTTTTAATTTTAAAGAGAAAAAACAATAAAAACAATGACACAGAATTTCAAAACAAGATAATAGATTAACAATGGTTAATATATTGCATATTGTTATCTTCAAAGTAGTTGCTCAGATTATAAGATATTGGCATGAAAAATTGATCATATAATATTAGCACAAACGATTGTTTTCAATGAACTAATAGAAATTAGTAATATATTTATCTTAGCTATTAGATACATATTTTTTCTTTTCCTTTCCTTGTTTTCTTCTTTACCCAATTCTTGTTTTTCTTTCCTTTTGAGAAGTTTCTTCCTCTTTCACAATATCTATTGTACATTTTGGATCTTGTTTACTCTTTCAGTTTCTTACATTAGGGAGACAATATGGTGTTTACACATGCAAATCTGATTTATCTCACTTATGAGCACAGTCTCTAGTTGCACCCATTTACCTATAAAAATCTCAAGTTTATTTTTCTTTATAGCTGAGTAATACACCATTGCATAAAAAAACACATCTTTTTAAATCCATTCCTCAATTAATGGTCATTTGGGTTGTTTCCAAGATTTAGCTATTACATAGCAGAAAGCTTCCCAAACATGGGAAATGGATCTGGCATACAGATAAGTGAAGCATACAGAACTCCAACTAGCCATAACCAAAGTAAATCTACACACAGAAATGTAATAATCAAGATCCCAGAAATTCAGCAGAAGAACAGAATATTAAAAGCTGTTAAAGAAAAGGAACAGATCACCTATAAAGGAAAACCAATCAGAATCACAGCAGACTTATCAGCACAAACCATCAAGTCAAGGAGAGTTTGGAGTAAAGTGTTTCAAACTCTGAAAGAAAACAATTTCCAACCCAGATTGATCTACCCTGCAAAACTATCTTTCAAAATTGATGGAAAAATAAGTTACTTCCATGATAAAGAACAACTGAAGGAATTCATGACCACCAAACCAACCCTACAGAGAGTGCTAAAGGATATGAGAGAGAGAGAGAGAGAGAGAGAGAGAGAGAGAAAGCTGGCCATGGTTCCAGGAACAGCACCAGAGGAGGATTGCCAAACAAGACAGGCAATTGAATGAACGGGAAAAGTGGAGGGCCAACAGCAGGAGGATAACATGGCAGACACAATCCAATGTATACTGTTTGTAACCATTAATGTAGATGGCTTCAGTTCAGAAATAAAAGGAAATACAGAGAGAGTCGGTCAAGAAACAAGATCCATCAATATACTGTATACAAGAAACACATGTAACTGGAAAGGAAATTCATAGACTGAAAATCAAAGGAGAGAAAACAATTGTTCCATGTGACAAGAGACCAGAAAAAAGGCAAGAGTAACTTGCCCATCAACTGCAGAATGGATAAGAAAGATGGTATTTTCACGCAGTGGAAAGCTATCCAGCTATAAAGTAGAATGATCTTGAGGCTCTTGTAGGTAAATGGATGCAACTGGAGATCATGTTCATGGGAGAAAGTTTGGACTCATATTCATGAACCCTAAAATGAGAAACAGAAGGAGTTAATGGGATCCAAAAGCAAAATGGTTATTGTAAGAGTGATAGGGAAGGAAACACCTGGGAGGGAAGGGTGTTAACTACTATTTATTTCTTATTGCCTTGTCTTGAACTCTCATACTGATTTCACAATTATGTTAGGTTGGGTTTTATTCTCTCTTGTTTTGTTAGATTTTACTCTGTCTGATGGAATGGGCAGCTATCTTGAACATAATGAGGTATATTATGGTAATCATGGTTGGTTTCCTAATATATTGTTTTGAAGTCTTATAATGCTTTCATTTGTTTCATTGGTTTTATCCTGTTTTGTTTGATTTTATTATGTGTGATGATATGAACAGCTATTTTGAAGAAAAAGAGACATTACAGTAGCCATTACTGATTTTCTATCATCTTGTTTTGAAGTCCTATCATGCTCTTGTTCTTCGGTTTTGATTGGTTCAATTCTGTTGTATTTTATTTCATTTTATTATGTGTGATTCTATGGGCAACTTTTTTGAGGAAAATGACATACAGTAGCCATTGTTCATTTCCTGTTATCTGGTGTTGAAGTCCTATAATGTTTTCATTCTTTTGATTGATTTTATACTATTTTGTTATGTTTGATTTATTGTGTGTGAAGCTATGGTCAACTATTTTGAAAAAAACAAGAGAAATTTTCGTAGCCACTGTTGCTGTTCTGTTGTCTTTTTGTGAAGTCCTGTGTTGCTTGTATTGTTCTATTCTAATTTGCTTCGTTCTGTCTTGTTTTTTTTTGTTTTGTTTTATTCTCTTTAAAATAAAAAAAAATTTGAGAAAAGATTTAGCTGTTACAAATTGTGTTGCTATAAACATGGGTGCAAATATAGTGCTGTAGTGTGATGTTTTTAACTCTTCTGGGAAAATACCCATAAGGGGAATAACAGGTTGAATGTGACCTCTAATCCTAGGTTTTTGAGGAATCTCCACACTGACTTCCACAATAGGTGGACCAGTCTACACTTCCACCAACAGTGGAGAAGGGCTTTTTTCCCCCCTGCACCCCTACCAGCATTTATTATTGGTTGATGGCTTCTTGATGATAGCCATTCTTTCTGGGGGTAAGATAGAATCTCAGCATTGTTTTAATTTACATTTCCTGAATGGTCAATGATGTTGAGTATTTTTTCATATATTGATTTGTCATTTGTATTTCTTTATCTGAGAAGATTGTGTCTTTGAATTTGGGGGGCTTGATTTTTTAATTCTTTATACGTTCTAGATAGAAGCTCTTTGTCTGAGGGACAGTTGGTTAAAATCTTTTCCCACTCTGTGGGTTTTCTTTTCATTCTGTTGTTGATTTCCTTTGATATGTAAAAACTTTTTAATAAGATGAGATCCCAGTTGTTGATTCTTTGAAGTACTTCCTGTGCAGTTTGGGTTTTGTTCATGAACTCTCTGCCTACCTCTATGTCTTCAAGGTTTCTACCTACTTTGTCTTCCAGTAGATTTAGTGTTTCTGTTTTGATATTTAGATCTTTGATCCATTTTGATTTTAGTTTAGTGTTTGGTGATAGACATATGTCTAGTTGTTTGTGGAAAGCCAATTTTTCCAGCACCATTCATTAAAGAGGTTATCTTTCTTCCAGTGAACATATTTGGCCCCTTGGTCAAAGATAAGGTATGAAGGGCTGGGCATTTAGTTCAGCGGCATAAGTGCCTGTCTTGCAAGTGTGCGGTCGTGAGTTTGAATCCTGGTACTGATTTTTTAAAAAAAAGAAAGATAAGGTGTGTGCTTATAGTTATGTCTTCATCTTCTAAGTTGTTCCACTGATCCTCAGGTCCATTTTTTTTGCCAGTACCATGCTGATTTTATCACACTAGCTCTGTAGTGTAATTTCAAGTCAGAGATTGTGATTCTTCATGTCTTGCCTTTGTTACTCAGAATTATCTTTACTGTTCTAGGTCTCTTCTCATTCCAAATGAATTTTAGGAATGTTTTTCTCTGGATCTGTGAGATATTCTATAGGTATTTTGATCTGGATTGCATTAAATCTGCTTTGGGAGTGTGGCAATTTTCACAATGTTGGTTCTTCCTATATGTGAGCAAGGAATGTCTTTCCATTTTCTAACATCCTCTTCCATCTCTTTTTAAAGAACTGTGATTTTCAATGTATAGATCTTTTACATTCTTTGTTAGATTGATTCTTAAGTATTTCATTTTTTGGGATACTATTATTAAGGGTGTTGTTTCCCTAAACTTCTCTTTCAGTGAATTTGTTCGTGTACAGGAATGCTATTGATTTTTGAGAGTTTACTTTGTATCCAGGTATGCTACTGAATTTGGTTATTAAATTAGTATTCTTTTGGTGGAGTTTTTGGGGTCTTCTATATAGAACATCATTTCATCTGTAAATAATGATAATTAAACTTCTTCCTTTCCTATCCTTATTCCATTTACTTTTCTCTCTTGTCTAATTGCTGTGGCTAGTGTTTCCAGCACTCTATTTAATAGGAGTGGTGATAGTGGACATCCTTGTCTTGTTCCTGATTTTAGAGTGAAAGCTTTCAGCTTTGTTCACTTAGTATCCTAACTGTTATATACTACTATACACCACTGTGGTCTGGGGGCTTCAAGAGGCATTCTCTCACATTTTCAAAGTCTCCAATCAATGGGGGTGTTTTAGGGAGAAGCCCTTCAAAGTTTGAGGAAAGAAAATGGGACCTGGCCAGGGAATAGAGGTAAGTGAATGGGATTAGACCACAGAGTCCTGGAGGAAAACATTAAAGAGGGATGAGGTCACCTTGGGCCTAACAACATCCTGGAACCTTCCTGAGGTGATTGTCTGTAGTTCTTCCTACTCTAATTTAAGATAAGTTCTTCTTCTTCTTCTTCTTCTCCTCCTCCTCCTCCTCCTCCTCCTTCTTCTTCTCCTCCTCCTCCTCCTCCTCTTCCTCCTCCTCTTCTTTTTTCTTCTTCCTCCTTCTCTTCCTCCTCCTCCCCCTCTTCTTTTTTCTTCTTCTTCCTCCTCCTCTTAGCCCTCTTTACTTTTTTCTCCCTGCCTCCCTCTCTTTTCCTAACTTGTGTGCGTGTCATGGCCCTAAAGATGACGCTTGGGCACTACTGAGTTGTGTAGAAGCTGCCAAATGTTGAGGAGAGAAGGCAATGGGAGGAGATCCTCATGGAGAATTGTGGAGAGGGGAAATGGAACATCAGTTTGCGGTCTCTTTTTCCCGTGCCTTCTATCAAACAGAACTGTCCCCTAGCATCCGTCCTGCGCTGCTGTGTGGTGAGGGTCAGGGTCAGGTACACAGACTCTTTTCAAACCCTAGGTACTGGTGCTTTGCAGTCACAAGGGGCTTCACCCTGGCATCACACTCAGCCTTGCCTGCAGAAGGCTTTCTGTCAGGCAGGAGCCAGACAGCTCATTAAATGAGCCAGACCCAGCGTGCTTCTGTGTCCCTCTTGGATGTCTCTGATCCCTGCACCATGGAACTGATGACAGTCCACTTCAAGTGAGTGCTGGACCTGAGCCTTTATTATGCTGATGCTTTCCAGCGCCATGGTTGGGTTTTCTCATTTTTACTTAACACCTTAAGATGTGTTAAGAAGCTTAATCTCGAGCCCCAAAGATAGTTCCTAACACATGTACTGCTGCCCAGTCCTGCCTGATACGGGAACACCACGCATCAAGCCATCTCTCCCTTTGTCCAAGAAATTCTAAAGACAAATGAGCTCAAATAATAAGAGCAAGAGGCTAATGAGGCCAGACAAATGATTTCCTCTCTGAGAGTCATTGTATTTGCCATGTCATGGGGCTGGCAGGCTGGTGTGGTTGTTGGTGGGTGACCTTACCATGGACAGCTCCAAGTGAGTGAAGAGAATAAATGAGGAGCAATAGCTTTAAAAAATTTTTTTAACAAGAATAAAACAAAAGAGGACAGAACAAAGCAGATCAGAACAGAACAACATAAGCAACACAGCAAACAAGACAACTGGATATTAACAGTAGCTACCATAATGTCTCTTTCTTTGTAATAACAGCTTTTTTTAAAAAAAGAGGGTAAAACAAGCTGTAACAAAACAGAACAAAGCAGAACAGAAGAAAACAATGTAAGTAACACAGGTTTCAAAGCAAGACAACAGTGGCTACCATAATCTTTCTTGTTTTCTTCTAAATAGTTGTCTGTATCTTTACACACAATGAATTCATACAAAATAGTATAAAACTGATCAAAACAATAATGAAGGCATTACACGCCTTCAAAACCAGACACTAGGAAAATCAACAATGGCTACCGTAATGTCTCTTGTTCTCTTCAAAATAGCTACATCTTTTTTGGACCCAACCTTACTATCACTTCTATAGTAGTTTCTTGCTTGCTTGAGTCAGCTCTGATTCAGTGTGGGAGGGGTCTGCTTGAGGGCATGGATAGCAGTAGGTGAATCATCAGGGCTGTCATGGAGGCTGTCTACCACAGGTGCTTAGAAAGGATTGTACTCAGACCACCTGGTAACCATCTTGTGAGTTACTGGACAAAAGCCCTCAACTTAGTAGCACAAACCCATCTTCATTACAATGAAAAATCACTGAGGTCTTTGTGCTATTCATACTGTGGTCACAGCAGTCAAGTGTCTTACTTAAACTACTTAGTAAGTCAAGTAGGCAGTACCAAGATGGAAGTTTCCAGTGGGAGTCATGAACAGCACAATACGTAGGCTGCAGATGCCTTGTAGTATCTTCTGTCTCTTCGGACTGAGCTCCTATGAAGGGTCAGTGTTTATACTGAAGTGTTTTATACTGACATGTTTCTGGCTAGATTTGGGCCTCTGCTGTTTCTCAATGGAGGCAGATACTGCCCTTACCTTTCCCATTTCTTCTTGGCCTATTTTATGTTATAACTTTCAGTGTCTGCAGGTGAAATGATATGTTTGTTAGCTGAAAAAGAAGGATATGTTTGTTAGCTGTGAGGATAGTGAGTTGTGTGAGGGAGGAAAATGAGAAAGATTTGGATGATGGGAGCCATGGGCGCTGTTTTAGCATCCAGAGGACCATGATCTGCAGTGTGTCTTTGTGTATATGTATGCATGTAATCGAGATGGTAGTGGGGTCCTCCCCAACTTGGCATCAACTCCCAGCATGACCCAGGAAGCCATAACAGAGCTGCAGAGTTGGCCATGTGCAGCAATGAAGCCAGGTGGTGGCATCCTTAGGACATTGCTGTTCTTCCATCAAGTGACTCAGCGGCAGTGGGCACAAACAATGAGGAGACCTGTGGAGAATAAGATGGCTAGACTTGTTCCTAAGCGCAGCCATCACATGGGGGTTTTGACACCTTGGAGGAGACAGATAGGGAGTTGTCAGTGGTAGCCAAAGTTTTAAATGGGCAGAAGAAGCTATAGTTGAGATTCAGAGGTTAATGTCTGACTCCTCACTTACGCCCACAAGCTAGTGCAGTTTGGGGCTATACAAATATCCAGCCAGCTCCCGTTAGGAATCATGGTGACACAGGGATGTTCCTCCCCACATTTTCCTCCACAAGGAGTCTCTTTTCTGTCCTATATTACTATTTTATGGTCCTGTGTGTGTGTGTGTGTGTGTGTGTGTGTGTTTGTAACAGGGTCTCACTATGCAGTTCAGGCTGGCTTTGAGCTCAGTTTGTAGCCCAGGCTGGACTTGAAATAGCAATGATCCTCTTGCCTCAGCCTCCCAAGTTCTGGGATTACAGGAATGCACCACCAGGCCCAGCTATGGTCCTATGTGTTGAAGACAGAACTCTGGGTTAAAGACTTTTTTAACCTCCAAGCAAACTGAGGAAAGAATACATTTGAATGAAGTGAAAATCGATAGAGTTGCAAACAAATTCCTTGAACTGGAAGCTTCCAAGGAAGATGAAGACTGAAGCTACTGGGTTGTATGAGACACATCTGGAAAATATGAGCTACTGGGTAGAGTTGGGACCCTTTTGTAGGCAACTCTGGCCTGCCCTGGCTAGGCAGTTTTTGCCAGAGCAAGACTCTTCTCATTCTCATTTAGGATAACGTCGATATTTCTTCTGTCCTGCAGGTGGCGCCACAATGTAGGTTTTCAAGCAGCAGACACCTGAGGTTTTTATCCCGTGCACTGTAGGAGCCAAGGGGCAGCCACTTAGAGGGAGAATTTTTGTCTGCAGCACCTCCAGGCTCTGGTGATTTAAGGAGCAAATCTGGCTTTTGTCAACGTAAATAGCAGCTCTGTTCCTAGGCTAATAAAATGGTGGTAGCTAAGTGAAAGAAAACTTAAAAATTTCTTCTCTCTCCTATTAAATCTGGTCTTTCTATTCATCCACGAGAGGTGAGTCCATACTTTTCTCCCAAATCTGGTAATAAACCACAACCCCCTCCCTATGTCGTCCTTAGAAACAGAACTGTATGAAGCAATATGCCATTTGCTTCTCCCTCTTGTGGCCATGGGGCCAGGCAGTGACCTGCCCAATCTCACCAGCAGGCAAGGGGAGGAGCGGATGACTCAGAGACTATTGTCAGCAGGAAACAGCTAGCTGGCCTTTTGCATCTCTCTTTGCCCCTCACCAGCTGGCGGGGGTTGGCAGAGGTGAGAGAGCCAGAGTACTGGAACCTAATGCAGAAACATGTTTTCAACCATTATACACTGCTGCCTCTTTCACTGTGTCTGTTCACAGAGAAGAGTCAAAACAGCAGGGACCTGCTCTTGTTGCAGGTACCATTGCACAAAAATATATATTCATCTGAAAAGCAATTTCAACTCCTTTATGTGTGTGCTGAACTTGTGTTAGAGTTTCAAAGCACCAACAAGTAGTGTCTCCTTTGGATGTCACTATAACTCTAAGGGGTAACGTGGCAGGTGAGAGATGGAGTCTCACCGAGAGCACATGGCCTTGCTACAGATGATAATGCTGATCATTGCAGGGCCAGGAGTATGACACAGGTCTTGTGGACTCCAGCATAGTGACTCTACTCATGCCTCTATGCCTCCAGATTGGAGGAAGAAGATCCAACGGGCTGTCACCAAGCCCCATGCTGGGACAAATTTGGCCTTCCTGCTCTTCCTCACAGGGGTGTTCTGGTGTAAGTGCCCCTTAGGAATGCCTTTCTCTGTGCTGTTCAGGACAGTGAAAGGGAGACAAGGTAGGATGAGGTGAGAACACAGAACAGGAGAGCTAGTGGGATTCCTCACCTGCCTTGGTACAGCTTTCTGTGTGCTTCTTCCGTGCTTTTCGGCTCTGTGTTACTCTTCAGACACCACATGGCATTTACTTCCCTGAATGAAAATAAATGACACAACATGCTAGGCAGCAGATAAAGAATAATAAACACGTTTTATTTGCCACCTCTGAAAAAGAAAGGTCTTTGACTTCTGGATTATCCGTCAGGCAATGAGTGTGGTGCCCTCAGCCATATTCTCACACACACACACACACACACACACACTGCAAGGGGCAGAAAAGAGTCACATGGTGTTAAAATATATGCTGGGATGGCTGACTGGGAAGGGGAACAGAGCTGTTTTCACACTTCCTCCTCCTTTCAGCATTTTTATGGCATGTACTGAAAGCCCAGTGGCAAACAGACATTTGAAAAGATCCTTCTGCATTTATTGAACCATATCTCTTAAGTAATCCACTGGGGTTTTCCATGGGTCTCTCTGGGCACAGCCTATGATGGTCCCTGGTAGCAGTTTTAGAGGCTACTCTGGAAGCAGGACAAGGTGAGTGAGGCCTGCTTTATCCAGGTGAGGTGGGGCTCCCCTTTGATTTTGCATCAGGTGCCTTGCCTCCCTCCTGGAAGTCCCTGTCCTGTATAGACAGACTTGAGAGCCTGAAGCCTCCTCAGCCCTGGAAGAATGTCTAAGAAGCATTGAGTTATCTTGTTATGTGTTTCTCTGGACTTCTGAAGCTAACTTGATATTGTGTGCTTTAGCTAGCATCTGGGATCCAGGGTTTCTGAGAAGAGAGGAGCCAGATCAATGTTTTAACTTATGCTAATATGATAATCCTTGCTGCTTTCTGGGTCTTACAGGACTCAGCGGAGAACCAGAGACTAACAGGGCTCCACGCTGTCTCCAGGATAGCCTTTAACCAAAGACTCAAACGTCTGCTTGCCTCCCACTCTGGCTTGATTCATTTCCTCTTCATCAGTGAGAGTGAAGTTTTGATGAGGTCCTGTGGGGGTGAGCCCAACCTGACCCGTGCATGTTGCCAGCCTCGGGGATGCGGTTATCCCAAAGAGTATTTCAGTCTTTCCAGTTTACAACTCTGATTTCTGCAGAAGTATAATCCCTATAGGAAGGTGTAGAAATTTATGCTGGTGTCAATCATTTCTACCTAATAGGAAGGCTCCCAGAAGTTTGCATGGGAGGGAAAGTAGTGGGGAGGGAAAAATTGCTGAGTGGGTTGAAAAGTTAAGTTGAAGAAGGGACATGGTGGGTGGAGGCAAAAAACGGTGGGCTCCTCCAGCAGGCCATTCTTGGTGGGTGCCCACAGAAACGACGGTAGGAATGTGATGAGGGAGGTATGCAGATGGGCGGGTAGATAAGGTGGCATCCTGAGGTTTCTCTTGACCAGTGGCGCACACTGGGTGGGCTATGCAGCGGTTTCCTAGGTAGTGACATTCACTTCCTGTCCTCATAGATTTCGCTCCTGCCAGATGGCTGTTAAACCAGAGCAATCTTGAAATTTCTTTCTTAGGGCTACTGAACTACCCTGATGTTGGCACTATCCGTCAGGATTGTGGTCTGGGATCTAGGGTTTCAGAAAAGAACACAGCCAGGTCAGCCTCTTTGTGCAGACATCACTGGAGGAACGCGTCAGGTTACCCAGCGAGCTCCAAGGTCCCCTGGCCATTCCTGCTGTCTAGTGCAGGCGTCCTGTCCTTGGTCCTGGGGATCTTCGGTTGTCCCGCAGGAGAGCCACGGTGGGTGGGGGTATGTGGGGGGTCGTTCTGATTAGGAATGGGTGTATGCTTTGACCTCAGGGTGCGCCGGTGTCAGCTCTGAACACCTGAGGGTCCCTCCAACCGTTCGCGGTCTCCTTCCCAGGCGGCAGACTGTGCTTTACTCTAAGCGAGCGCCTTGCTTGCTTTCAAGTCACTATGTGTCCGCCCCTGTGCCCCACATTGGTACTACCGGGGTAACTCAAGGAAGGCTGAGGGGACCCAGGAGAGTGTGGGCCAACGTCCGAGCCGGGGAGAGCAGACAGTCGGCGGTGGCGGCGGCGGGTGTGAGCTCGCGGGGAGGCGCCCCCTGCCCCCTCTGCCGGCCGCTCTCCCTCGGTCTAGATGCAGCCGCGAGCTCCGAGCCAGCGAGAGCGAGCCAGAGAGGGAGCGGCGGGCTGCGGGGAAAGGAGGGGAGGGGGGCGGCGACGGAGGGAGGAAGGAGGCAGGGAGGCGGGAGGGAGGAGAGGAGGACCCAGAGAGCGCCAGGCAGCTGGAGTTTTTGCAGCGCTTGGCCGGGCTTCAATGCACAGCAGCAGCAAGCCGCGGCGGCAGCAGGCAGCCCGGGAGCTCCGGCGGCGGCCGAGCCAGCGGCGGCCCGGCTCCCTGCCCCCTGCAAACTTTGCGAGCAGCCCGCCGCGGGGGCCGGGGGCGCGCCCGGGAGGCCCGGCTCAGACCGCGTTCTTGGCCGCCGCAGTGCCGGCTGCCACCACCGCAGCCCCGCGCCTCCCCGGGGAGCAGCCGGCGGCTCCCGCGGACCCCCAGCCCCGGCCCTTGGGCATTGCCCGAAGAGTCTCTCGGCAGGGGCGGGGGCGGCAGCGGCGCGGCCAGCCACGGGCTGCGGGGGGACGGCCGCGGCTGCCCAGCGAGGCGCGCAGAGGCGCAGAGAGCGCTCCCCGGCGGGTCCCCAGCGCACTCGCCGCGCCCGGGCAGCGGCCCGGCCGGGCGAGCATGGGCGGCGCGGAGTGACGCCGCCGTGCCCGCTTGGCATCAAGGACATTCAGCCCGCGGGGGTGGGGACGAAGAGGGGCAGCCCCGCGTCGCCACCGCAGCCCCTGAGAGCCGTCACCGCCGCTGCTGCTTGGGCTTCGGGCTGGGTTGAGGAAAGGGTGCCTGGAATCGATCCACATTTCCCGACCTTTTTGTTGGACATTACGCCCACCTTGGACGCTGCAAGAGGAGCTGTCAAGCCCCGCAGGCTCTGATTTTGCCCCTTCCGTTCTCCTTTGCTGCTCCCGGCTTCCCTGTGTCTCGGTGGAGTATTCGCGTTCGGGGCTGGGGCTGGAGGAGGCAGCCACACGCGCGCACACGCACACGTTCAGAGGAGGGCGAGAGGCAGCGGCACAGGCACCATCTGCAGTGTCAATGCGGCGCTCCCGCTGAAGGAGGGAAACGCGGCGCTGCCAGGTAAGGAGGCGGCCAGCCGGGCGCGGGCCGGGAGGGCGGCAAGGGCAGCGCAGGTGGAGACAGCCGGGCCGGCCCCGGAGTCCTCGGCTGCCCCGAGCCAGCCGATTGCACACACACACACGCACACACACACACGCACACAAATACAGGCACATACTGCGCTCACGCACCTGCCCACGTCCCACCTGGACACCGTCGTAGGTGCAGCGCGGCCAGAGCAGGGGTTTCCCATGTTCTTTCTCTTGTCACACTCCTGACTCAAGACTTCTCTTACCCAGGACTTTCAGAGTGGGATTCAGTGTGTGACTGGCTCTCTCCCTCCCACCAGGCTGGGCTGAGGGAGTGATTTTTCAGTTTCCAGCCCCTTTCATCCTTAGCTGGTTTATTTATTTTTTTTTTTAAACGGGGAAAGTCAGGGGAGGTCTTCAGAGACCCGCCCAGTGTAATCACTCCTCCGTGGCCTTTGGACACTTTGTGATTTTAAGGGTAGACACACTGACAGATATTCGGACAGGTTTTTGGAGAGTGGTGGCCGGTGCGCTGGGAGGAGGCCACATAGGCTGATGGGGCTGCAGTTCTGTAGGGCGGTGCATGTGGAACAGACACTGCGTTTCCCCAGTAAGAGGCAGCACAAACGCCTTTCTGAAGCGTGGCACGGCTACCCAGGGAATGAGCCGGGATTTCAGGGAGGAAGGTGCGTAAGCATCGCAGTGCAGCACAAGTGTAGCTGGTCTGGGGAGGTTATGGGATCCGAGTCTCGTAATAGACATGACCTTACTCACACCCTAGGTCCTTGGAAGCAGCAAACAGACAAGGCTTGGGGGCCCAGGATCCTGTCTCTGCCTCACCTCACACCCTTCCCTGGGTACATGGGGCAGCTTTCCTGTGTGCCTCTGGCTAACACCTGTCATGTGCCTTTTGAGGTATGTGTCTGAGACAATGAAGTAGGAGTGGGGAACACAGGGTTGTAGTCCTCTTGGGGACGACCGTCCCTCTCTCATGATCACATCAGAGGTGTCCATTCTTGGGTCTGCCAGCATCCTCCACAGCCTGGCTACTCCTGGAGGCAGAATTGCTGTGCAGAAGCTAGTTATTCAAGCTTCTTTTTCCCTAAATCTGTTCCTTTCCTTTTTTTCTTGGCTGGAGTTCCAGGGGGTGCTTATCTTCAAAGTTTTCCTGACGGAGGTAGGAGATGGGGAGTTCCAGAGGGGCTTTTTCATAGTTCCCATTTTGGGGTCTAAGAGTAACTTATTTGGGGGCTCAGTTGTTGCAGAGAGAAGAGTGGGAGATCCAAATGAAACATTATTTGGAGGTTGAATTTGTTTCCTAGTTGTCCCTTTGAGGTTGCTTTTTGGGGAACATGACCAAAATAAAAAAAAAAGTGGGATAAGCTTGTGCCTTTTATATAAGATCATGTGTTCCGAGTGTCCCACAAATACACCAGTAGGAGAAATATGTTGGGAGTCTTCTGCAATAGGAGAGGCAAGGAGCAAACATTCTTTTGAACAAGGAGGCCTCCATGCTGGGCACAGAATTTGGGCTGCTTATGTAAATCCTGAAAGATGGATGTGGAAAGAAGGGGCTTTTCCTGTACCCCCAGATCTGCTATTTTCAAACTTTTTTCTGCTCTTGCTATGGTTTCTGGCTAGGCTAGGGAGAAGAGCAGACGCCCCAGGAGGGAGATTGTATTCCCCCGCTGTGTGCAGTGTGAGCTGCCCTTTGATTGATTGAAAAGGGTAGACAGAATAAAGCAAAGCCTCACAATGGGGAGATCCCAGCCAGGGAAAGAAACATTATTTTCTTTTTTAAGGACCGTGGACCCATGCATGCCCAGCCCCTCACATCCAGGTGCACTCGAATTCTCAGAACCTAAGCAACTGTGGCAAACTGGTCCAACCTTGTGTGACAGTGGGGTTCTCTTCTGTTTTCTCGGCTGTGGAAAAACTGGCACATTTCTGCATGTGTGCCCTTCGGTGCGTAGACAGGGAGGTTCCACGTACGCATATGGTGGCACATGGTTTGCAGCAGAAATAGTGAGCTCCCGCAGCAGTGGGTGCCTCTCACGTAAACACTCCTTCATGGCACCTTTAAGAAGCAAAAGGTTGGGGTGCAGCTCTTCCTGAATTGTTTGTACATCTGTCCTGTAGACCTCTGCCTTTCTCCTCCCTCTCCCTTTCTCATGTATTCATAAGCTCAAGATCCTTCATTTTAATGTCAAGTCAACAGTCATTCTGCTGGTGATAAGCTAAACACTAGGATCAAAAACCCCGACATTTTCTGCCCTTAGCATTGGGTGCCAACTTGGTTTCTAGGACAAGGCAGCTATTAATTAAAATTTGGGTGTAAGGCTGGGTGCTCATTTTCTGATTTCTTGCCTGGATTTCTTGTCTGGCCCTGGAATATGCCACATTGTCATTCTTCTCCTGCCACTCTTGCATGGATTCCTTTTAAGTTCTCTCTGGTCTCCCTTACTGGGAAGGCAGTCAGTTGCACAGGAAAGGCCCAGCAGTGAACGCTTTCTGGGCTCACTCTTACAGTGGCTGGAATGTCTTTTGGTAGCTCTCTGGTGAACACAGGAAATGCGTTGCCCAGAGCTACTCCTTCCCAGACCCCCAAGACTTCCGCATGGACACTCTGCAAACATCTCCAGAGGAATTTGTCTGAGGCAGCTAACTTGCTCTGTTTCTCCTCCATGGCTCACCTGCTGCTGCAGCTCCCATAAACAGGGAAGTCTGCATGGCAGTCTGCTTACCCTTGGCCCCTGGATGCTTTAAATCACGATGAGGGCTGCTGGGAATTAAGTGGGGGCTTTCTAGGGCGGCAGCAGTCTTGAGGTATGAGACTTAGGGGGATGGGCTAGCAACTGCTCTTAGCTCATAGTTATCTCCCGGCTTTGATGCAAATAAATCACAGGGAGTCTCTCTCCTCCTAGCCAGCTAGGGGGCATTTCATAGCTGCTTCTCCCCATTCTCACTCAGAGGAAGCACGCACTACACAGACAATGCACATGAGAGACCTGTTGGAGTGGCTCTATGATTGGCCGTGACGGGGCGACAGCAATACTGCAAACCCAACCACGATCTATCTCTGCTGTGATTAATCTGTGCAACAGATGTGCCACTCTCTGCTCGCTTCTTTTTATTTGTTTCCAGTGCTACCAGATAGGAAACTGGTTCAGATTCTGGGCTGCTGCATAGGTTCATTTCTCTTCCTGGATGCCCCCTTTGCTACTCCAATGCCCCTTCTTTCCTCTCCTCCATTTGTTAATCTACCTCTTGGCTTTGTGTGCGCATCCACCGCCCATTCTCCCTCAAAGCTGCGGCAGTCCAAGAAATCAATGTAACATGAATTTAACGACAGCTGGATGATTAAGTGTTATTTATATTTAAGAGCGGCATTTTAAGAAGATGTGGTGCTAATAAATCAAACGGCTGTTTGGGAGATGCACATGATTAGGGTAATTGCCGTATGGGCTTCGGTGAGTGGTGAGTGATGCTTAGTCCACATAGAGCCCTGCGAATGGATACTGTCTCTTTAAAAGTCCCTGCCACCGCGCCCTCCCCTGAATGCTTTTCTGCTACCCTTTGCTGTCCCAACTTACTCTTCTGTCCTTTGCCGGTCCTCAGTCCTTGTGCCTAGGCTGCAGCATCCTATTTGTGGCAGGAAGGTGGAGCCAGCCAGAGACTGAAGAGGGCTCAGCCCTAAGTGGTAAAGAGATGGATCTTAAAAGGAAAGGCAGGCAGGGGGTCCTAATTCCTGATCAGAGGTCTTGTTCCTGAAGGAGGAGGCTGCTGCTCTGTTTGGTAAGAAGCAGCTTGGTAGAAGACCTGGAGTTCTACACAAGGACCTCATCCTGTGATCATCTCTCTCCCCGGGGAAGAGGCTGTGCAGACATAGCATTGATCTTAATCCTTATGGAAACAATGGATTGAAAAATAATACTAATAATAATGACAATGATAGTATTTATGGAGTATTTGTGGGATAAGATCTCATTTAATTACTTCATGCGAGGCTTGGCTCATTTATTCCTCAGAACCACTCACCTAAGAAGCAGTGATTGTATCCCCATGTTTTCTATGATGAAACTAAAGGGAGAGAGGTGAAGAACTTTATCCAAGGTCACACAGTGGCCAAGTGCTGGAGCCAAATCTCAGTCTGACCTGGCTCCTGTCACTATGTTGATTGCCTCCTTGGAATATATGTGCTCAGCATGTGGTCACCATCCTGGGAAGCTTGTGGCACAGTGTGTTGGGAGCAGATTTAGAATATTTGGTCCAGCTCTTCCCTTGGGTTGCCTCTAATATATATATTATTTACTATTGGAACCTCAGTATCCCCATTCTTCAAAGAAAGGTGAGTCTTATTTGTGGCTCTTGGCAAATTGTTCTGTGGATCTTCCCAGCAGTGTGCTTTGCTCCTGAAGGTGATCTTTTCCTCATTTGGCAATTTCTGTTTTCACCTGGGAAAAACTAAGGCAGAGCAGATGAAGGAAGTCCCAATCTCTGCTTCTGATTCTTCGAGGCTCCAGTTGTGGTAGGAGTCTGGTTCTCCCTAGTGACTGCTTCAGATTGCTGGTAGTGTGGAAATGACACTTTCTCATCAAATCCTGAAAATAAGGCTGTAACGTAGGTATTGTGGATTCCCATTTTGATGGCATAGGAACTTAAGCTGAGAAGAGCCTTTAAGGGAGAAGCCCCAGGCCCTAGTTGCTAAGCAACAGATGGCTGCATTCTTAACAGCACACTGCTCACAGTATGCTTCAAACTTGTTCTTTCACTCATTCACCAGCTCTAGGAGTTCCAGATTTTGGGATCCAGAGGCAAGGATATGTCATGCCATGCTGGTTAACCTAGGTCCTATGATAACTGACACAGAGATTCATTAAAAGTCAGTAAGATTGGTCTGTGTAGTGGGAGTCGTTCTGTGGCACTTTATGGACTTTTGACAGGTCCCCATGCGTATAGAGTCTGGACTTGAGAGGCCACAGGTTGAGTGAGGCGTCAGGAATCACACCTTGGTTCTGAGGGATATGGGTAGGAAGGCTCCGAGGGCCCATGGTCCAGGCTGAGTGCTGTCCTGTCCCCAGCCAGGGCTAAGCAAGCAGCCTCAGTCATTCTGCTCTACACATTTTAAGGGTAGTTTATAGTTTTTGTTTTTTTATTCCTCAAGAGACAAACTTTTATTCCATGCACTATTTGAAGTCCCCTCTACACTGGGAAGTGAGTAAAAGTTCTACCAAACTTGGGGAGCCTAGAAGGGGAACACTTGGAATTTCATCTCCTCTGTGCTGGGACCACAGTCAGAGTGTCAAAAATTATACAGACTTACACTAACAGGTGTTGGTGAGAGCTTCGGCTCCCCTGTGGGCCTAGTAAACTTGCCTCCCTCCTCCCCTTCCTCATGTCTTCCCCATGAACTAGGATTCGAAACAGCAAATTGGATTTTGGAGGTTTTGTCACTCCAACACAAAACAGATCACTAGCTAAGAGGATCTTGTCCCACGGTCAATGTGCTGAGCTCGGCTCAGTGCAATCAATTCCTGAGGTCTGACAGGGGAGAGTCTTTTCATTATGAAGTGTGAGGAAAGAAGCAATGGAGGAAATGGGCACTAGAAATTTAGAGAAGAAGACACAGCTATTGAAAGACTTTCTTTGTCGTCACTTGAGATCACTTTCCTGTCTGACATACTGCTGGAAAACTGCTAGTGTGAGCCCAGCCCACTTCCTGAGCCCTGGGGTTTTGCCCAGAGGTCAAGAGGTGGGAAAGTAAGCAGAGCAGAGCTGGCAAGTGTTTCTCTTCCTGTGTAAGGAGGAGGGAAAGAGGAGGGTAGGTCTGGGGGGCAGACATCAGGGTGTGCAGTTGAAGTACCCAAAGTGAGATACTGGCTCATGTGGAGTTCATTTTCTTCCTCTTCATCTCAGACCAGCTTCCTAAACATAGGACCTAAAGAGAGGGAAGTTTCAGAAAGTTGATTCTGTGAGAGAGTGAATAGGTATTCGATGAACAGAAATTGTCCTGTCAAATAAGTTTCTGGGTACAAAGCAAAGCTAAAAGTGTTTCTTGATACAAGATTTCTCAGAACCTTTACTAAACTAACATGGCTTGAGGAGCCCCAAAAAGTAACAGTAGCATGGAGTGGAACTGAAATCCGCTGAGAAACACTGGACTAAGACGATCACTTTCTTTTTTTTATTATTATTATTTTAAAAACAAAACATAAAAAAGGATAGAAATGATATAGAATTTTAAAAAAATAGGAAATCAACACTAGCTAATATGTTGAATATTATCTTAGAAGTAGTTGTTCAGGTTACAATATCTAGGCACGAAAATGATCAAACAATGACAACCCAAACTGTTCTTTTTGACAATCACTTTCATATATCGACATTTGCGTGTGGACATATGTCTTTACTCTTGACCGTGAGTAATTTTAGCTGGACTCTTGCATTACATTAAGACCTGGGTTCTGATGATTGTGTGAATCCCAGTGCGTAAGCAAAAGCGTGCCAGATGGCAGGACAGCCCACTTCCAGCCTCAGCATTTGCTCAGCCATCTCCATACCCTCTTCTGCTTTTGGCCTTCCAAGGCAGTAGAAGTTCCAGGCATGTGTATATTTTCTTGGGCTCACAAGTGGTCTCTGTATGTTCTCTCACTTGAAAACCACTGGTGTTGTAGGAAAAGGTAGGCTTTGCACATTGATGATATAGCAGTTCTGTTATTTACCAGCTAAGAGTGGGGTGAAGTTGGGAATAGTGACCTTCTGATCCAGTATTATCAGTTATAAAATGAAGGGGTTTGTCTTGAGTAATGATTTATAAAATATTTTGATATGTATGTGGTAGAAGACTTTATTCAAGTGATCTTCTGCATGGAGTTCTAGTGCACAGAACAGATGTGAGCAGGATGTACTGATCCAAGAATCTGGGAATCTGGGCTTGCACCCCGACCTGTCTATCTCTTAGCCCCCAGGCTCAGCCTGGCTCCCCTGTAATCTTGTGTGATTCTCTCTATAAATAGGTTGGGCTCCAGGAGTGAAGGGAAAGGAGAAGAGCCGTAGGGAAGAAGGAAAAGTGATAGCACTACCAAACTAGCAAAGGCTCCCCAAGCTGACGAAGTTGGTGGCTCAGTGAAGCCCATGAGTCTCAGCTTAGTCTGGAGAGTAGCAAAGCCATTGGCTCATCTGCTGGGTGCTTCCTGTCTTGTGTAGCTCACTGGTCGTGTATTGCCCTATTTGACATCAAGCACCGTGGGGTCAGGAAACTCAATCAAAATGAACATCCCTCAGGCTGAGAGTCAGGAACCTCTACAGCTCCATCTGCTTTAAGAGTCTGGTTTTTGCACCTGAAAGAAGAAAGACAAAGAGAACTTTAGGACTAGAAGAATGTCATGAAGCATTATGGGTCCCTTCTGGTGGGAAGCAGGGCAAATGGCTGAAGCTTGGAATTGGATAGGGTGGGGACATCAGATGGGATCAGGTGGGTTAATTAGTTCTGCATAAGGAACATACGGTTTTTCTGAACTAAGTCCAGAGCGTGTGACAGAGCTCCAAAAAGGAGCCTCCCTAAACTCACAGAGCTATGGAAGCATTAGCTAGCCACATGGTGGGTCACCAGTTTAGATCCTATTAGAAACCATGGTAAGAATGTGTGCCAGTCAGATTTCAGAGGCTTTCTTAACTTCGGGGCATGTTGACTTTGAGAGTACCTTGCACAGAGTGGCATGGGGACACCCAGGCCTATGTGCTCGTGCTAGCTGAGGGACACAGCTGTTGGCAAGCAGACAGAGGATGGCGGCAAAGACCTCTCCCATCCTCCTAGACTTAAGAAATGTTCTATGCATTAAAATATAACACAACAGGGACATTTCCATATAAAACATTTTCTAAAAGTCATTGCTTCTAGCCAGTCTTGCCCTCCTTTGCATTTTTTAAACACAACTCTTATGCTTGAAGCCCCTCTAGGGTCAAACTGGGCGAAGGACTGATGGTTGCACTGTGCTTGTGACCTCTCTGCAAGTTCTCTTCCCCATTAGATGCTGACCCCATCTTCCTCCCTTAAATGCACTTGCCCTTAACTGCTGACTGATGGAGAGACCCGAGTCTGTGCAGAATGTCTGCTTGAGCATTAGCCTCCCTAATGGTAGGACCTGCTCCTGCTTAAAGTAGTCTCTCGTGCAATCAGAAACTTAATTCATATGTTTTCATAAAGACAGAGAAGTTGTTGCTGGAGTGGCGATGATGACAGTCAAAATTTATAGTTGTATCTGTGGGTTCTGCATCCACGAACTCAACTAACTAGATCAAAAATATTTTTAAAAGTTGTGTGTACTGAGCATGTACCAACTTTTCCCTAGTCATCATTCCATAAACAATACAGTGTAACAACTATTCATGTGTCATTTCCATCGTAGTCAGTATGGTAAATAATTGAGAGTGACTTAAATGGGGGTGCGCATTTATACATACTGAAAATGCCATTTTATATAAGGATATTGAGCATCTGCTGATGATTTTTGGGATTCATGGGAAGTCTGGGAATGAATTCTCTGAAAATACTGAGGGACACTTTGTCTTATAAACCTTATACTGTGTATCCTTTATCTTAGATTGAAAGAGACCTTTTCTTCTCTTTGTTACTCATTGCCCAACTCAGAGCTTAACCCCCTAGAACTGATTGAGAAATACTTGCTGACAATGTAGAATTGGAGCAGGTAAGTGGACTTTTTGCAGAGATTTTTTTTTTTTTGCTTTGATGAACATAGAATGGACATCTTTCTTTAGATGCAAAACTCACTGTGGGTTAGGCATCCACAGGTTGGGAGGGATGAACAAATTGTAATTTTCAGGGTGTTTCAAAGACAAATCTGCAAGACACTCCCACCCCAGGAAAGTGGCCAACACAGTTCAGCAAAAACCTTGTCTCACATCCTCCTCTGGGGACTCAAGGTGAACGGGAATACATTAAAGGTGAAGGAGGTGTGCTATTGACAACCCTGTTTATTCTTAGCCAACTGTTGTTCAGCTTTTTTGCCAGTAGGATCCCTTTGTGTGGGTGTATTTAAACCTGCTGATATCTCCTGGGTTGAATGTTTGGCAGAAAACATTTGGGGAGTTGCTGGCCATCTACTGGCATCTTTCAAGTTTAAGTTCAGGTTGGAGGGGAAGAAAGAAAAACAGGAGAATGAACTCATTGTATTGGTAAAATGGAGACATGGGGGCAAACTTTCAGAGATACCACTTGCTTCCTGTCCTCGTCATTTGCTTTTGAGAATCCCAGAAATGACCGGGTTGTCAGAAAACTGCAGCACCTGTGGCCACACAAACTGCCTTCAGGTGTGTACGTTTTATAAAAGGACTGTTTCCCGAAGTGTGAATACAGCTCTGACAGATTCTGGACTTGTTTCCACAAGTAGCACTTTTTTGTTGCACATTATAGATCAAGATGGATGTTTGCAAAATATGTGAGTAATGACATTCACTGTCTCCATTTCTTCCAGCTATGCTTATTGAATAAGAGATTTCAATATGCCTGACAAAGATAAATGTTCTTTATCAAATTAACAAAGGAGGATTGAGTTATTAAGACACATCTTCCTAAATTTTAGGTGGTTGGAATCAAGTTTCTCCTGGGGAAAAATATTTTGCACCCTAGACAGGACCAAAGGTTCTGAGTAGGCTATAAAATGATGATTTTTATCTTTGGACAATGAACAGTTAAGCGTTTCCCATGGGAAACATCATCAGAGCCTGACATCCCCCTTACATAGTTAGTGACACATACATGTGTGCCTGTATGTGAGGGAGAGTAGAGGTATCAGGTGGGTATCACTTGGGGACATCAGCCAAACCTACATACTCAATTATAGAGCCTCCACCATATTTTGCCTGAATGCTGTTCTCTGTCCCAAAGTGAATAACAGTTGCTAACACACAGTTACTAACAAAATTCCCCTGACATTCATTCATAAAGCATTGCATGGTGATTCTATTAGCATTAAATTGTTTGGTGACTGAGTTTAGAATTATAGGAATCGGAGAAATGAATTAGCAGTAAATCAAGTCCCAGCTGAGTTTGAACCCAACTGCAGTGAGTTTTAAATTAAAAATATCTTGCTATGATGAAGCAGTTGTAAGTCAAGCACTGGAGCTCTGTTGCTCTTGACTTTGGAGAAGCGTGGCAGCCACCCTTTGAAAAGAAAACCCTGACAACAACTTGTATTGATTCCCAGCCATGCTGGGAAATTGCCACTTCATTTCTTCTTCATAAACTGTTGGCTTTCATTTTTTTAAAAAAGGAATCCTATCTGCAGGGACACAGCAGAGCTTGGGAAGAGGCAGGTGGGAGAGGGCTTAGGTCCACGGGGGACTATTCATTGCCTTTTCTTTGGTCCTGCTCAGATGGAGTCATGTGGAAAGGGAATCTGGGGCTGCAGGTGTCATGTGGTTTGTTTTGCTGCTTGGGCCATATTTGATTCTTCTTTCTGGGGGATCTGTGCAGAAAAACAACAAAGAGAACACTTCAAGGAGGCAGCAAAGACTGTCATGTTGCAGTGACAATTGTGGTGTAATAGGAAATCATTTATGTAAGTTACGGTGTCCTCTGAATGGAGCTTGTCAGCAATGTGGCTGTGGCTTCCTAGACCTATTTTTTTCTTCTGCAGAATAATCCTGAGGTTTTCATTTTTAGAGCATTTGAAGAAGTATTATGTGCTGGACAGGGAATAAGCAGAGCTAGCTTCTGTTCCTAGGTCTGCTGAGTATCTTCCATAAAGTTTTGTCTGAGCTAGGCCTCAATTTCTTTTCCTTTAAAGTCAGGAATAAGCCCTTGCTGTCCCTACCTGTGGCCCAGGAGGTGAGGATGAATGTGGTCATACATGTTAAAGGGCTGTGTGAAGCTTGTCAAGACATGGATTCTATTTACGCACTAGGTCAGGGAAAATCAAGAAAGACAATGAAGACTGAGCCTCTTACAAGGACACTATTACCAGCTCCTGTGTTTGGTGGTCTGGTGAAGTGCTGTAATGGACAAAAACCAAGGGTCAAAAAGGAGAATGCAGTTGGCAGAGAAGGTCACAGTAGGAGGAGATGGTTAGTGGCAGAGGTGAGAGGCCTGGGGCGTGGCAGTGGTGGTCCTGGGGGATTCAGATCCTGGTAGTAGTGGGCTAAATTGGGGATTTTGGAGAAAGAAAAAGGGCTGTGATTTTCTCTGATACCTTTCACTGTGCTCCATCCAAATATTTTTATATATCTTAGAGGGATTAGGTGTGATATTAAAGAAGGTTTAACCAAAAAAACTGGTCAATCGTTGACTTCACCCAGTGGTTACTGAGTACCCACTACGTGCTAGACATTGTGCAAAAATGAGTTTTTCGGAGATGAAAGATCCAGTTCCTGTCATGAGTGAGTTCACAGCATGGTGTGGCCAGAGCACACCTGTGAACAGAGAATTTAAATTCAATATGGCATGAGATCAGAGCCTGCAAAGGTGACCTGGGATTATAAGATGGACACCTATCCAGATATGAAAGTAAGGACATTCAGATGGCTCCTGACAGGACGAGGGGGCATCAAACCAAGTTCTAAAGGATCAGTAGGACAGCCTTGTGACCATGTGATGAGAGGTTCCAGGTGGAGCAAACAGCACAGACAAGGATGAGAAGGTGAGAGGAAATGGCCCTGGGGCCACCTACAGCAGTTCATAGCTGAGTGGGAAGTAGGGAGGAGGCCGGAACAAGACCAGTGTGTCTTTCAAAGGGATTTATCCAGCAGGCAGTGGTCAGGCCTCATCCACTTCCAAAGAAGAGCGTCAGCAGGACTAAATTAATGTGGTATATAGAAAAGTCTCAACAGTAACTACGTGGAGAACAGCTGGAAGTGAGGCCACTCCACAATCCAGAGGAGACCCAAGAAAGTGCTGAGCAAAGGTGGCAGTGAAGGGGAAAGCAAGACAGATCTGAGGTTTGTAAGAGTTAAGCTGAAGATGTGGTAGAATAAGGAAGGGGAGTTGCATTGATGTAATGGAAAATCATTTGTGTAAGTTACGTCTATATCAGTTACATTTGCTTTGTGTGTGTCCAGTTTGGACAACTGGTGGAAGGTGATGCCGTCCACTCAGCTAGAGATTTCTAGACTGAGATCAGGCTAAGGCCCAGGTGGGGAGAGCTGATGTTTTCTTCTCTGGACATGATGAATTGAGGTAATACAGGGTTTTCAGATACAAGGACCAGATTAGCAGATACCAAGTTCTTGTGCTCCTCACAGCTTCCTCTTGTGCTTACCTATGCTGTTTACTTCCGGCCCTGGCTGTGGACTTTAGGAGTTCACATTCTGTTGTAGGAGCAGCGTAGTAAAGAAGTAAGAAAACACACATGTGGATTTATACCTCTACAAGTGGTCCATGTTTTGAAGTAAACATACTCTCTTCAACAATTTACCTGAGGTCGTTCTGACTGCACTCCAGGAATCCACCCTGCCTGAGCAAAGCCCCACTATTTTCCACTGGAAAAGGAATAGTTCTAGGAGGGTAAGCAGTATGCAAACTCTTCCAGAACAAGCTCAGAGTAAAGGCAGCAGTGGAGAACGACTGACCTTTATTCTACTCACTCATTTATTCCCTGGCATAGCACATGGCCCCCATTTTCAGTGAGCCATTCTGAGCTAAGAGATAGTGATTACAATTTTGACCTTGCCTTTGAGGAACAAAGTCTTCTTTGTCTAATTCCATGTCCTGGGTGTAGGAGACAGTCTGCACAATCAAGCCTACAGGGAGGATCTGGTATCTAAATAGATTTTACTTGGACCAAAGAGCATTAAAGAAAAATTATACTGTTATGTGGGATTCTTCCTTTACAGGGAATCACTGGCCCCACTCCCCAAGGTCTTGGACCTTTACTTTGTACATCTGTCATCAAACTATTTCAGTTAAAATACCAAACAGCCTACAACTTAGTAGGTACACAAGAAGTGTTTATTTCCTCTGCTTCCAACATGTGGCAAACAGTAGATGGGCGAATATATAAGTGTCAAATGCTCAAGATTCTGCAGGAAAGCTTTGTAATTCAGTTGTTCCTAGTCACTGCAGGAAGGGTAGAGAAAGCTGGTGTCAAGATTGTCAAGGTTTTAGACACAGTCAGAGTGTTCACATGACTGTGTATTATAGCAAGCAGGCCATTTGCCTTGAGCAGAGTTCAGGAGAGAAATATACCCCACTCCTTCAAGTCTATGCAGACCCTCTGGACCCCTGTGCTGCTGTGGAAAATCATCACGCTTGTGCTGGGAGCTGAGACCTCGGACAGTGCTAGGCATCTGAACAGCACAGACACAGTGTAGACCAGTTGTCTAGAAATGGGCACTCCGAGAGGTCAGCCTCAGAGGGTGTCTTTAGCTACAAAATTGCTGTGCAATTACAAGTAAGACCATGAATCTACTGTCTCCTCTGGATTGTTTCTGGAGAGCTCAGAGATACTAATAAACATAGCCAAATCTGGGTTTCCTCCTGGAGAAAGGCAGAGCAGGGAAGGTGTTTTGGGTGCTAACATTTCAAGAGCCCCATAGAGGTGGCAGGATTTTTGTTCATCCCTGTTCACACTTCTGTACCCAACCTAGTTTGATGTAGCTACAATTCTAGTCTTGGGGCACTCAGCAATTTACCCTGCTTTTATCTGGTTGTACATTGTTTTCCTGCTGGAGAGTAGTGGGCAGGGCCTGGGAATCGAAAAAGGAAGTAAACTAACCACAGTGATCTGTGATCAGGACTGAACAGTGGACCTAGCCCTGGGTGTCCTGGTAGTGTTCCCTGTGTGTGCCTCTTTCCTTTGCAGTGGTACTTGCAGGCCTGGGGAGTTGAGTCCTCCCCAAGGTGGCCTCTGTGCTGTGACAAAGGTAAGGGACCTCACTGTTCCTCTTTTCCTTGCATCACTTTCCTCACACTGAATTCTGGAGACTTCCCCAAGGACCAAGGGTTTATCAGATGTCTTTAGGTGGGTTGCTGTTTCTACTGTCGAATAAGAAGACCCACTCAAGGTGGCAAATGCTTGAGATATAGAATGTTGACTGTGTGTATGAGTCAAATTGGACAGAGCATAGTGTTGGTGAATTTGGGGTGGGTGTTGGGGCGGGAGAAGAGAGCAAATTTTTCTGGTCCTAGGCCTGATTCGAGGAGCTTACTGATAGCTCATTACTCTCTCCTCTGTTCCTTCTTCTGGGACTTTGTACTAGCAAGGCCAGTTCTTGGCAAAAAATAAATAAATGAGAAAGCTCATTAAATAATTTGGTATAAGCTGTGTTTATATTACTTGACTGTCATCAAGTGAAATGATATTTTATTTGCATCTAGGATTTGTGACAATGTAATATTTCTCTTGTTTTCATTGATAAAAGCCCATCTTTGCATTGCTCAAGGGAACTAAAATGAAAAAGCCTAAGGAACACCACATAGCCAAATATAGAAAACTAATTTTGGGAAATGTCAAGTAACATTTCCCCAGCATGTACTGTTTTGAAAGAATGGCATTTTCACCTCCAATTTTTATTTGCAAATTTTAAAATATGGTTAGACATGAAAGAGTTTTTAACCAGCTATCCAAATTTGCCAGTACAGTAGCTTTCTCCACATTCCAGGAGTTAGCTGGGTCCAGGCATTTTTATGTGAAGAGACTCTCCAAGAATTCTAACTGCCAAGAGTGTCCTGTTAATTTACAATTTATCGACTTATAGTTTTGGTATTCCCATCCACTTAATTGCACTCTTCTTGAAAGAAGGAATCGTCTCACCACATGTTTGCAGTTCCCGTTAGATCCAGAATGAGGTTTTAAAATTTTTTTTTCTTCCCTCCCCACCTACAATTGGGCTTTCTGAGCTTGAAAAAACAAGTATTCAAATGGCAGGACAGTAGAGGGCATTGCACATCCTGAAACAACTGAGTGTGCAGGAAGTGGTTTCATGGAGGAAGTCTGCAGGCAGTGAACGCTGCATGTTGGTGTTTATCCTTCCATTGAATTGTCTCTGCCCCCAAAGGATGGTGAGTGGAGCATCTAGTGAATCATGGTGTTGACCGCAGACTTACCATGTTGCCTGAAAAGCACACAGAAGCTGCTAGTACTTCTTTTCCAACACAAAAACTCCACTCCACTTGGCTCATTTCCTGATGTCTTGGGCTAGAAAGTCCTGAGGTTTCACAAAGGTGAAAACCTAAAAATAAAATATCAAAGTAAAATTCAAAAAAGTAAAGACATTTTAATGTAAGAGCACAGACAACTGCCCCTTTAGAATTTACCACTGATTTTCATATCTTATTCTTTTCCTCCTTCTATATTCTTGGAAGAAATTTCAAAGTCTTAGGCTTTTAAACACTGTTTTCCCATTTATTTTCTCTGAGCCAAGCACCCTGGCTGGGCTGGCAAGTTGGTAACTTTTGCAAAAGATGGGAACAACCCAACTTTTTTAGCACACAGAGGAAAGTTCTTTCTCATTTAATGCCTTTCCAAGTCCATGGAGGGCAATTAAGGTTAACTCTGCAACACACTGGCAGGTTACACTCTGTAGGAGGCAGGAAGAACAAAGCTGAAGGTCAAATTCATCTGAGTTATCTGGGCAGTTGGTTAGAGGCTTCCTTAGGAATGAGAGGCAGCCCCTTCCCACCTTAATGCTGTGCATGTTTTCCATAAATTTCTTCCCTCTGTACTTTATCTACTGATTGTTTTTTAAATTTAAAGTTTGAACTTATATTTATCATATTGAATTTCTTTTAATTGTCCAGCTTGGACTTTGTTCCAGGCCGCCAAGGTAGTTTTAAACTTGGTGTCGTTTCCAGCCATTGACTGAGTTATACTCTAATACCACACTATTGCTCTTGTATGATCTCATTTGACCTTGGCAAGTTCTAGAGTTTGTCATTTGTAGATTTGATAAATGTGACTCTCAGTCTTTACCCAATTATTGATAAAAGTAACAAACTATATAGCACCAAGAACAGAATCCTTGGTGTGGCATTTCTTAGACAGCATCCCTTCTGTGTTTGACAAATACTCATGGATTCATCTTCTTAGGGCCCAAGAAGCAGTGGGAGTCCCAGTAGCCACGACAGTTTGGAACCAGACACACCTGGCAGTGCAACCTGATCTATGCCAACTTGGCTGTGCTCAATGGTCATATTATTTGGGGCTTAATTTCTAGTAATTATAAGGAGATGACAGCTGTAGGTCTCTTCTACTGCCTTCCACTGGAAGCAGACTCAGTACTACTACTTTTGCCTATCTTTGTCAGTCACAAGGCACAAAAACAGCCACTTAGCCTGTTCCTAAAGCTCCAGAATGACCCTGCTGTTTGTTTCTGCCTGTCTTCCAGTAAACTGAAGATTTGCTGAGGTAATGTGTCCTCCCTTCCTCCATGCAAAGGGGACTTTTTGGTTCAGGGTGTAGCAAAAGTGTTATCATCTTCTCTATTAGTCAGGATGTGAGAAAGTTTGTAAACTCTAAGTGACTCTGATGAATTTATTGGGAGGAAGGCATATTTGAGGCCACTGTGGCAATATTTTGGTTGTGGATTTCATATCACCTCTGGCCAAATCGGAGTCTGCTGAAGGCTGAAATATAGACCCAGTGGGAGCCCTAGGTAAAATTGAGCCACAAAGGACCTGCCAGATTTTGTGTCCATAGAGCAGAGTCTGGATGGTGTTTCTAACCAATCATCCATCTCTGACTCCACTTAATTTCCCAGTGAAAAATTGTTGTATTTTTTAACACATCTAGTAGTGTCTGTTGGGATAATGTTGAAACATTCAGAATGGTTTCTGACAGAAGACTTTCAAAACCCAACTATCAAAAATCTGAGAAATTACTTTGAAGACAAAAATAGCAACATATTAATCATTGTTACTTTCTTATTATACTGTTTTGAAACTCAAAAACAAAAACAAAACAACAACAACAGCAGAAAACCCAACTCATCTACTCTGTAGTAGGCATTTCTGAGTCCAATGCTTTAGATGTTGACCACCTGTCCTAGGGTGTAAATTAAAATAAACATATATGAGGTATATAATATGAGGACATGAGTTATCCCTTTATCCATTTATCCACCCTGTATGTGCTACTGGTCTATTACTCATTTAGTAGACATCTTAGCTGTCATATTGACTATTATGGTATTGTAATGTTTATATTCAAGTAATTTTTATACAGAAGCCTGAAGCAGTGTTGCAATGTGTATGCCATTTGTCTTACTTCATCTCATCATGTAATGAGTATAGTATAATAAGATATTAAGAGGGGAAGACAAAAATGTCACATTCCCTCATCATCATCATCATAATCATCATCATCATTATTGTTATTATTATTATTTGGTACCAGGGATCAAACTCATGACTGTGAGCTTGCAAGGCAAATGCTTACACCACTGAGCTAAATCCTTGGCCTATTGTATTATTTTTATTATAGTATATTGTTATAGTTTTCTGTTGATTGCTGTTAATCTCTTATTGTGCCTAATTTTGAAAATGAACTTTTTCATATATAATATATATGTACTATGTATATATAAATACATATATATGTATTCATATATATGTATTCATGTATTCATAGCCTCTGTGGATATTGGGGGACTTTTGTAATGGAGAGATATCATTAAATGTTATCCTTAGCTCTGTGACCTAGGGTTTATTACTTACCTTCTCTGATATTAAGGTTTTTTAATAATTAAAAGGGTAATATACATCCAAGACCACTATGGAGATCAAATGAAATAATTGTGAGAACTTGATACACTGCTTTGCACATATTAAATGCTCAACAAATGGATGCATAATATTGAGGAAAATTATTTTCTGCACTTCGGATACCTTAAACTTGCCAGCTCTGCTTCTTGTCATTCTGCATTGGATTAAAACAGTTGAATTTTTGTGGTTTATAAATAGTCACATCTGTTTCTAACATTGGACTCCAGCGAGCCTACTGCCTTGAGGTTCTGAAGCAAATGGGAAGACAGGAAGAGCAGGTGGCTGTTCCCATTGCATCAGTCGTGGCTTTCTCTTGGAGTATGACCTCTTACAAAAAGATTTAAAAATATTTATGGGGATTCCTTCATTTTTAGAAGACCCAGAATTTCTCCAGAGTCTGATGTAGCAGCCATGTTTATATAGTCAATCTGTGCTCAATTTGGCCATCCGTTTTGCCAGTGCACATATGTAAATGTACATTATTTTTATAGGACCCTCAGAGATAGCTTAAATAATTTGTTTTTCTTTCCAGGCTGTGGTTATGGTTACTGGCTTATGTTCAGGTTTACCATTGGAGATTCTAAATTTGGTGTAGGAGAGAGCAAATAGGAGACTCATGACTCAAGACAGTGGGCAGTTATTGCCTGGCACCTAGCTGATCATCATGCCAAGTTCTGCAGGCTAGTGCATGGGCTAATGTGTGTCTGCAACAGTCACAAAGTTGAAGTGAGCCATCAGAGGGTGTATTTGGTGCATGGGGCATCTACATACTTGAATATACTCACCTGTGCCCATCATGGGTATTTATGAAAACCGTCTATTTCCAGCATCTTTGGTAGGCCATATTTTCGTAGCAAGATAGTCATAGACTAGATAGTTAACATCTTTAGGATTTTCCCATGTGGTTTTCATTGTGTGTGGCCAGATAGCCAATCAGAATTATTTTCCCTGAAGCACACCGGTTGTCAGGCCAGTGCTCAATTCTTTCAGGAACCTCAGTTTGGAATCAGTGAAATCTCTGCACAATGACAAACATTTAAGCTTGAAACACTGTATTATTTCGAGCAATATTCTGGCTGAGGGAGGAAAGAGCCACTGGTTAACTGTGGATGAAAGTGATTGGCCATGGTAGAGAGGGAGCAGAAGCTTGGGCAGTCTGGGAGCTTTCAGAGCACCAGTATGTTTTGGGGATGATGGAGCGTCTGTTGAGTTCAGCCAGCCCTGAATTAGACGATCCTTCCACTGCAGAACACACCATGGGGAGAGTTGTTACTTCTCTGTCCCTTGAAGGACAGGAGACATATTACTGGCACACCGTTCCCCTGCCCTTTTTTTGCCCAACCCCCTACTCCACGATCCTCACCACGGCTATTCTCTACTCTTCATCACATCTATAGTGATCATAGTCTATGTGTATATTTACTAGAACAGCCTGAGTTCCCGTTATTCTATGCTATCACTGGAGTATGTGTCCCGATATTTTTGATTTGAAAATAGTCATTTCATCTATATCTACGAGATGTGATGGAAATATACAGTGAATGTTTAAATTTTAAAAATTTATTATGGTAAGACATATTGTCATTGATCCTTTCAAAATTCTCCCTCTTTGAACGCACTTACTCCAGTGTTCTTGCACCCTCTGGAGCTGTTCTGGAAGTTCTCTTCTGTGAGTGTCTTTATGAAGTGTGAATAAAAAATATGGCAAATGCTGCTGCTGAGTGCCGTCCAACAGAAAAGCAGGGTTGTAAAATCACTGTGGTGTATCCTCGTTCTACCTTATTCACTGGATTTGATGCCATGTGATTTCTGATCTTCTCCAAAGTCAAAATAACTATGATGGTAAATATTTTGAATTGATTCAGGACATTAAAAAGCCACAGTAGCACTACTAAGGATATTTATGAAAGAGGACTTCGAAAACTGCTTCAGAAAGTGGCAAGAATGATGGAATGATGGAATGATGGAATGTGTGTTCAAAGTGAGGGAGAGGGTATTGAAGGGATTAATGGCAACGTGGATTTTGCTGCGACAAATTTAAAAAATTTAATTTACCATATTTTTGACCATATCTTGCATACTGACTTCATCTACATCTATATTTATGTCTGTATTCATACTTTTACCCATTGACATGGATATCCTTCTACAAAATTGAGAAGTAGTTGAACTTTTCCCTAAGTACTCCATTAGACATCTCCTTTCTACCTCTCTTTTCCTTTTTTGCTTTCTTTAGAGACTCCAGTGCTTTCTTCTATAGTTGACATGCCTGTGACTCAGGGGTTAAGAGCTGACCTCCTGCCCATGTTCTATTGACCAAACCTTGGTGTCTCTCCATGCTCAGGAAAACACTGCCTTTTTTTTTTCCTACCAAAATGCCGTCTACCTATCAGGCTCTGACCAATCAGAGGGGAAAGCATCCCCCAATTATCACAAAATAGCCAGGTACACTAGTGAGACTCTGCTATTTTTACCCTGTCCTTCTTCCTCTTCTTTTAATGCTCTTCACAGAGTGGCCACAGGGAAAAGAGATGATGGATACAAGATGTTGAAAGACAACCTGATGTTTGATCGGAGAAACAAGGATTCAGTGGTGGCATTTCAGTGGATGTTGATTGGTGCAGGGAGATTTTGCTATAACCTCTCAAACCAGACAGGGTTTCCCGGGTATCTGTGCTTCTCACTGAGTTTGAGAACAGGAGTCTCTGGGCCTTTGTTTTGCATTTTATTTTTGTAGATCCTGTCATGAGCCCTCTCCCTGAGTGGATGGGTGTCACCATTTGGCTTTACTGATGGCCCTGGGAAGGTCTAGGGAAGCTGCGAATGATCAGACAGTTGCTATGAGCCTCCTGGGACAAAACCTTATTAGCAGTAACGTGGAAAATAGCTCAAGGACTGCTGAGAACTGCCTCCTCCCTCACCCTTCTTTTAATGTGTGTCCTCCCTGTCATTCCAGATCTGACCTCAAGATGATCAGGTCACAGGCCACACCTGGTGCTAGCAGGATTGGACCTGGGGATACAGATACTGCTGGGGCTTCTAGTTCATACATCTATGGATTTGGGTGACAGAAAGAGGCAGTAAGAGGATCAGGCTTTCTGCCTGCAAGTTCCACAGGGAATGGAATTAGGGGAAACTTGCTCTCCTGGCATGGGATAGCACCTCTGAATCTTTGACCAAGCAGTCCTCTAGGGCTAAGGAGCCAATCCTGTCTTACATAACCTCTACCTCTGCTAGTGTCGCTTTTTTGGCTTTGGGGGAGGGGCCTAGGCACCTACTTGACTTTGCACAGAAAGGTGTTGCTTCTGATATTCCTCTCCCAGGAAATAAAAACCCAGGTTTTTTCCTGTTCAGGGATTTCAGCCCAAAGGGATGTGTCCCCAGATGCAGGAAATGGAGCCTGATACTCACCTGCGCTCCAGCAGCAGTAGTGCAGGTAACCAGATCCCCATTTCAGCTGGAAACCTCATAGCTGCGGAAAGAATTTCCTCTTCTCACCTTCCAAAGCCTTCCCCCTCTGAGGTGTGTGACAGGAAATTGGGAGCTGATGAGGGAACAGCGCTCCTCCTCACCACCCTTAAGGCTGCCTCTACAGGCCCAGGCCCTTGACCTTGCAGCACCCAACATCCTGGGGGTAAAGATTCTTCCAGTCACTTCTTGTGCACTAGGAGTTTTGAAGGGAAATCAGATTAACAGCCACAAACATGAATCTCCCAATGTCACTTCTTTCTGAGAGGAAGTGTTTGCTGAGAGCTAAACCAACTCTCTCAAGCTTGTTCTTTTTCAATATTTTATATAAAGGTCCAGGAGGTAAGTCTGCACACAGAAGTTCTGGGCAACTCTGCCAGCTGTGGTCTTGGACACCATCTCAGAATGGCTTTTCCAGCCCCAATTAACACCCTCCCTGCTAGTCACATTAAGTCTCACCAGGAGTTTTCCTGTCAAAGGGGGAGGTAGGGCAAGCACTTCACTTTCCACTACTGTCAACTTTGACTGTATCTTGGCCTCTTGTGGGGCATTGATTTTACATGTCCTTCCTCAGCGAACCTGCTAATAATATTCCTTTCCCTGCTCTCCTTCCTCCCCCACCCCCTTCAACCTGGCCCCGACTCCTGGTCAGACCTTGATTACATGTCTCATTGATTCCATTCAGCTATTTATTAATACACTAATTAGTATGTTCATTTAAAGGAGAGTGACACCGCTTTTTAAAAATAAGTGTAGAGAGGTGCAGGTTAATGGAAATCTCTGTTTATTTAACATTGATGTCTGGTGTGAAGAGGATTCATTTTGGATATTAAAAGGACACAGGGGTTTTTCTGGGGTTTAAATCACTCTGGATGACAGTCACCAATATCCTTTGAAAGGTGACATATTTCATTTTCCTTCTGTGATCATAGACACTCCATGAGTCTAGTAGGGAAGCTAGGGGATGGCAGAATGGGTGCAAGGCTGGCAGGACATGTTTTATGGACAGCTATGATTCTATATGAGGACTACCTGGACCTAGGGCAGGGACCACTGAGTCACCCTGGCTATTCTGGCTCTAGGACTGTTGGGCACTTTGTAAGGAACTGCTTGGGAAGTAACAAGCATTGATTTTGTACTTTAGGCTTGTTCTGTAGTTCTTGTATTGCTCAGTGTTAATCAGGGCACCTTAATTCTATGAATAAAAGTCACCAAATATCAGAGAAGGAATACACTGCAGTCCACCATGGGTTAATATAGGAGAGGATTTTGCTCTGTGAAGTCATTTAGGAATCCAGGCTTCACCATCCTGTAGCTCCAGGGCATCTCTAGGACATCTCAATTCCCTACTGTCTTTTCTGCATCTGATCATGGGAGGAAGAAAGGGAAAGTACAGTAGACTCTAACCTCTGAGGATAATGCCAAGGCCCGTGGTGAATACCTGAAACTGTAGATGGTACTAAACCCTAGATATAGACACTGCAAAACTATGACAACAGAGATGGCTGGTAAATGACCAACAGGCAGGTCACATACACAACAGGGTTATGCTGGGCAAAGGGATGATTCACGACCAAGGCACAATGGAATGGGTTGGTGTGAGATGTCATTATGCTACTCAAAGAGCATACAATTCAAAATGTATGAATTACTTATTTCTGAAACATTTCACTTAGTATTTTTTAGCTTGTGACTGGCAGAAGGTAACTAAAACCGTGGGGTACAAAACTGAATAAAGGGGAGCTACATACGTGGAGAAAGTCATAGAGCTGGTACAGAACATGGATTAGGATGGAGGCCAGGTTTTGTCTCCCAGTCCAGCTATGCTGGGACTAGACACTGCGACTGTCTAAGTGCAGGAGGCAACTGTAGCTGCAGGGGAGCTCAAGGTGAGAGAGTCTGCAGGACATCACCAACCCATGAGTGACCAAGTGGGTAATGCTATGTACTTTCCATCAAGGTAGGCTTTTTGGGGGAATATTTTCTCAACTTGTTGCACAAAGAGGACTGGATAATGCAAAAAAAATAAAAATAGAGCAAGTAGAAGAGAAGTTTACAAGAGCTACAAAGAGAGTAAATTTGTGTTCAGAAGTCTCAGAGAAATATTTTCCCTTTGGATGGCCAAGGTACTAGCTCCTGTGGTAGGGACAAAATGGTCTTTTAATGTTACTAAGAAGAAAGCAGAGTGATGCATAGGGAATGCTGGGAGTTACTTAGAACCATGTTATTATAAGATGGGTTGGTGTTGAGATTTAGTACTATCCATTGTTCATGCCCCCAATGTTACAAGAGTTAGTTTCAGCCAAAGGCATTGTTGTAGCATGGGTCCCTCCCTTTACTTTCCTCCAATGACTTTGCCTTCCCCACCTCATAGCCATAAAAAGTGTATTTCTACATTCTTCGTGACATTCCCAAGTCATATTATGTGCACACTACTTTCCCAGTGATATCCTTTCTTAATAACTCTCCAGGAAGACACTCAGGAAAGTGGCTTTAACTGTGTTGGGTGTCAAGGTTTTCATGAAGAAAGCTAAAAATTTACATACAGCAATCTGGCAATATACAATAAAACAAAAAGCAGGTTCCTGCTCCTGGGAATATAGCTCCTGGGAAGAACAGTACTAATAAGTAAGCATGTTTATACAAAAATGTTTATAATGTTATCATTCTTTACATAAATAAAAAGTGGAGGGAAATGAAAGAGAAAGTCCAACAGTAGGAAAATGACCAAACAAATGATAGTACATATACTAAGGAATATTATGCAGCTATCCCCAAATAAAATCTCAGCTACAGCATGTGACTTGAGAGGTTTCTGTGAGGAATTATGGAGAGAGAAAACATTTTCAGTGATGGTGTGCGTGTTTGTATGTGTACAGAGAAAATTCAGCCCAACGTTGTCCTAGAGAAGGGAGGTAGGAGAAGGAGGATAGTGAGAGGGGGAGGAGCCAGAATAACAGCGGGTTCAACTTCTTTGTTCTGTGCTATGTGGACAGCTAAGGAAGGGGTCTTGGTGGTGTGGTAGATGACATGGAGAGGGATGAACTTGGAGCCTGTTGCTTCTGTCTAGAGAAGAAGTAATGAGGGTTTGGGTTGAATGAATGAATGAATGAATGAGGTAGAGTGTTTCAGAAGGGGGTCTTGATGGTAGTTAGATAGCAGTTGAGGGGCGTGAAGGAGCCAGTCAATGGCCATGCCCCATCAAAGGGAGCCAAGAAAAAAATCAGACGCAGAAAAATCAATGTGACCCATGTTTTACAAGCCAAGTTTGAGGTGCCTGTGGGACAATGAATGGAGATATTCAGGGTGTGATTGTGTGAGTGGCCTGAGGGTCAGAGGGAGAGAGAACAGTTGGGAACCAGGCTAGGGAACTGATGAGGGGCTGAAGGTAGAGATGTGGTTGGTGAAGTCAGTGGGGTGGGTGACTCAACCATCTGAGCCAAGGTGACACTGGGGCCATCAGCAGGCTGTGATGATTCTTTCCTTCTTCCAGTGAGTCTGTCAAACAGAAACCTCCAGGGAGGGGAAGGCCATGGAGGTAATTATATATAACAGAACTTAGTGCCTTGCAAATACAAAATAAAGTCATACTTTGGTAAAAACTCAAATTATGATGATTTTTTTAACCACTTGATCTGCACTCAGAGGTCCTTTAGGATCCACTAATTGCCTCCTGCAGCTCAAAAATGCTGAATCTCCACTACCTATTGCAGTTTTCTTCATAAATCCATGGCTGGAAGAGGACTACCCTGACTCCTCCCTGTACCAGAGACATCAGGCCACAAGTCTGAGTGACAGTTTTAGATGAATGAAGGATAATGATAAGAATGAAAGAGTAACACAGAGAAGAGCTGAGGAGCTTTGCTTCAGAACATTGCTAGAACTGTCCTAAAGGGCAAGCCTTCTGCCCACTACCCTCTAGAGGAAGGGAGGACACTCTGAGCTCTGGTTGAAGACCTACCTGCCTGCCATCATTTTCTTGTTAGGTATGTCCATTTTCTTCTGGGGGAAACTCATCCTGGGCCACAAGTGTGTAAAACACCCATAGGGCACCAAGAGCAGGACAAAGTTGTCCAACTTGGTCTATTTTCCTGGCTTCTAGGCTCATTGTGTCCTCCTTATAAAGTGAGAATCTTGTTCACCTGTTCTCTTTCTTCTTTGTCTTCTCCTTTGTTTTCTAATATGAAAGCTATAATTCATGCGCCCTTCCCCAAAGGAAGCTAAGGTCCACCACACAACACAACACAACACAACACAACACAACACAACACAACTCAAAAGAAGATTAAAGATGCAGCAGTAACTTAACCGAAATAGCAATTTTTATACTGCTGAGGATGCCACTAAACAGTATGTAATTTATTGTACTTCACTATTTTCCAAATCACCAAAAGGGGGTGGTGGGTTAAGCAAATGGCCTTCCCAGCAGCAAGGAAATATGCCCCTGGGAATATTTTAGAGTGTACTTTCACTGAAGATTTTTTTTTTCTCCAGAGTCTGTAGTCCCAAGTTTCAAAAATTTTAGAAGGGACCAGATATATCAGAGTCTCTGGGGGTGGGGCCCCAGTATTTTAAACTGTTCCCTAGGTGATTCTCATATGCAGCCAGGTTCAAAGACACTTCTAGTGGCTTACCTAAGCATTTCAGTTCTGCAAAAAAGACCTCAACGGGCATGAATAGTTAATTATTTTGTGTGTTGGGAGATCAGATTCCATGGAATTCTGATTTTCTCAGAGGGGTGATGGCAGGGCGCATTTTATTCACACAGATTAAGAAAGAATGAGTAGATGTTTTGCTCCTCATTTCTGGCTTTGGATAAAGCAGGGTTAGGTATTCACAGTATTGGAATGAAACTCTTGGTTTGGGCTTTGGTGAGATCATGTTGCACTGATGAGATCTTGTTCTCTGGGATGGGTGGTGAAAGCCACGAATCAGTCTGGCTGCCAGTCAGTAAGCCCTCTCACTGTTGTCAGTAATCTTTCTATATCTGAGCCCCCCTCCTGGGCTGCACTCTTCTAAGTGAGACCCCCCAAATGTGCACAAAATGATGGGACATAAAACAATAATAACAAATATATCAAAACCTCACTTGCACTTAAAATTGCCCTAGGCTCATCTACTTATTATGAAAATCCTGTCTGAGTCATCCTGCAATTAGAAGTAAAATGCTACTCTGAGTTAATTTTACTTTAGGATCTAATTTGATTAAAAATGAGGGGTGGGTGATTCTCAAGCTCCTCTGTTTTCTACTATGGCAACTAAGTGCAGTTGAACAACCAGGACTCTGCAACCCCTCCCCAAATCTTGCCAGATTTGGGATGTGGCATTCCTAGAAACTCTTTTGAGAGTGTCCAAAGTGCAGCTTTGTCCCTCTTGTCTCTCTCCCAACTCGTGGCCTTGGAGTGAAGCCACCAATTCAAAGGGCTCTGTGTAGCTGGGTGTTTTCTTCAGTTTCATGTTTTGTTCGACAGCACTGGATCTGTTTGTGCTCAGAACTCCCCAGGGCTGTGTGTGCGTCAGTGTAGGCTTTCTGTCTTAATTTGGTCATGGTGCTCTTGGCCTCCATCACTGTAGCTACAAAGAGAGGTGCTCTCTACTTTCTTGTCACCCACAGGGCTCATTTACAAGATGGTGCATAAAGCTGAAGCACAGAACAGCCCAAAGAGTAGAAATGTAGGCTACAAATAAACTGTCTTCTTGCCTCTGCAGCCTCAAATTTGATACCCCTGGTGGGTTCTAATGGCTGTCGCACATCTCCTGTCTGCTCTGTGCCACTGGTTTGCCTTGCTATTGAAAGTTTGTCCTTTGGTCTTCTGCTGTGTACAATGAGAAAAATCCCTGGTTCCATTCTGCCCTTCACCATGAATGTGCAAGAGAAGCCCTGTATCCAGCTCCCAGCCTCTCTTCTTGGCTTCTGCTATCTGTTGGATCTTCAGCTATGCCCATCTGCATTCAGAAACACTCAGGCAAAGTACAGTAGGGTGGTATGGAGGAAAAACTTTGTTAAGTGATGCTCAAAGTGTCACTAGAATGGGTAGTTTTCTTGGGTAAGACCAAGTGAAAATAATACGAAAGTTTCTTTTAGGAAAGATACACACCTGTTCCGTGGATAGAGCAGCCCTGGACAAAATGTACATCTCAGTCCATTTGTCCAGGCATTGTGCTTCCTTATCTGAGGGAGTGCGGAAGCTTGCCCTTTCCACTAACCCTTTGCTTTTTCTCCTCCCTCTTATTGCCAAAATCAGAACTACCTGTTTGCTTTTATCAAGTGGCTACTTCAGAGTGTTTACAGTCACCACCTCCCAAAGTGGAGCAGGGGAGAACTAGAACCTGAGGCAAAGATGTAGATTTTTATAGATGTGTGGAAGTTGAAGAAAACATTGTACTGCAGGCTAAAGGCAAAAGCTCTGGAATTATATATCAGTAACACTACAGCCCACCACTTCCTAGATTTGGCAATAACTTAAATCTTCCAGAGGTTACTCTTTCATCTGTAAAATGGGGCTGCCCAAACCTTCCTTCCTTGAGATGATATTCATACGGTGCTAAGCATCAATGCTTGGCCCAGAGAAAGCATAGCTGAGCATGGCCTCACATATCTTCCTTTTGAAAGCACATTTTAATGTTAAATTCTATGAACTGGAATCAGAGAGAAAGTATCACCATGGAGCTAGCTTGCTATAATTTGGTTTACTATTGCAGAAGAGGAAGTATTTAAAAACTAAATGATTTTTTCAGGCTACTTGTAACAAATTGCTATCCTTTCGAGTTCTCCTTCCTTGAACAGTGAAACCAGATGTACCACCTTGGCATTTCCTTTTTGTGGATCACATGGGTTAGACCCATGATTTCTAAGCCCAGTGTATCCTAAGATTTACCTAAAAAATTTTCAGAAAGAAATCATTGATTCCCTGGCCCTACCCCAGACTGACTGAATCAGAATATCCAAGTATACTGAGAATAGGGACTAAGGAGGGGTGGAGAGCCTTCTGGCTAGGAGTTCAAGGTGGATGTGAAGGTGAACAAGCCAAAGGCAAGACCACTATTCACTAATGGGGAGTCTGTTTGTCATTTTCTTTAGTGGTGTTTCTTCTCCCCTCTGTTCTCCAGAGTATCATTAAAAAATGCTTAATACTCAAGAGAATATTTACATCTGCCCCCTTCTGTTCCTAAATCTAAATGAGTATCTGGTTGTGAATTAACAGTGTCCCTTATTGGTCCATTGATACTACATTCTAGAGATATTCTTAGAAATTGCTGCTACCAGAAATTCTGCTTTCTTTGGACTTCTGCAATTCGACCTGTGTGTTAGGGTCTTTTCTCATTTTGTTCCTACAGCCTAGCAGTATAGCATGTAGACTGGCCCAGGAGATGGAAGATCAGAACTGTCTTGAGCAATGTCACCCTTTTGTTTTCCCAATCTTCAAACATCCTATAATGAAGATTCTCCCAAGTTCTGGCCCTTGGAGGTGTAAAGTAAAGATGAAGAAAATGATGACACTGTGGGTATTCCTCACTGACCCTTTCTTGTCTCCTTATTTTTTTGTGTGAGTGGAAAATAGTAACCAACTGTTTGGTCCACAACGCTTAGTGGCTCCTGTTAAAGCTGGAGTTGATGATATCTCTCCAGTCTTACGAGGAATGTGCTGCTTGAAGATTTCCTTCATGCTTGTAAGAGCCACTGCAGGAGAACAGACATTAGTGAAGATTTTTTTCTTTTCTGCTTTTTAGGGATTTGTTTTAGATGTCTTGAGTGATCATATTCTGGAATTATGCCAGTTTTGTTGTTCCTTTAGATTCTGGGGAGGATCTAGGAGCCTCAAATCTATTCTTTCTGAGGTCTGTCCTGGACCTTGACAACACCAGTCAGGAGAGCATGAGGTGCGCCCACTTCTTTTGTAGTACGCTGAGTCAGGAGGGATGTCCCTCTTCCTCGTGATGAGAACTGTTAAGTCAGCTCATGGTCCAACAGTGGGAAAGGGTGGCTAAATCACCTTGAAAGGTCTTTTAAATAGAGTCTTTCTCTTCTTCTGCCCTGAAAGGAACCAAGATTGTTAGACAGTCTAGGGTTACATTGTCTCCCTTTCCCCTCTGGATTGACTCATGCTGTTCCAAGACAGAAATGAGTCTCTTTAGGCATGGCTGAAAGATACTCTAAAGTTTAATGGCACTCATATTAGTCCTAAACCAGTGCTTTTCAAACATGACTGTTAACTAGAGATCCATGAGCCAAATTGCATTTGTATTTAGGCCCATAGAATATTTTACTGTGGCCAACATTTAAAGATCAGGAAGTTTCACTTCGAATGTGATTTTTCACTTCTGTGGAAATAAAGGCCTGAGAACACTGAGCCTCTATAACCACATGGCAACAACTGGAGGTAACTAAAGCTGCTTCCTGGGGAACGTGGGCTTTCCAGCTGGTAAAACCTCATACACCTTCTCCCAGCTTGCTATATTCCATTATGTTATTTGCCTAATTTGCCTGGACCTCTGGGTTGGCTCTTAAGTTTGAGAGCCCTGAATGTATTATGAGAATTACCTAAAACTCCATTAAGTTATAGGTTTCTGGTCCACTGGCCCTCAGAAGCTCTGGTCCCATAAATCTGGTTCTGCAGCAGGAAACTGTATTTAGGAAACACTGGCCTGGAGCTCAAGGCCTGATTTTTAAATAGATAGAGCGAGTATGTGATTTCTACAAAGATGTCCAGGCAAATCCCATTGAGAAAGCAGGACATTTATTTTCTCATCTCCACCTTCTGGCCTTTTGTCTGCAGTGTCTCCATTATTTTTAATTCTGAAGATCAGCTTAGGGGATAGACAATGTACTGTTATTAAAGCTCTAAAGCTGTAGCTAGAGGAAAGGATGCAATGTCATTTGGTGCTGCCCAGAACATTATAGAGGGACACTGGCTGTAGGTCTGGCTTAGTCAGTTACATTCTTCTGGAGTACATTGTCCATCTTGTACAATTGTTAAGGCCTGTCTCCTAACTAGAGAGTGATGATTGGGGTCATTAAAGGTGACTAGCTATTTTTGGTGCTTTTCTTGTGTTCTAACCTTAGTGCTGACTGTGGCATTATGCCATCAGTCAGGGAAATAGACTAGACCTGCAAGAGCCTGCTAACTTTGAGACAGATGGTATAAACCAATCAGCCCAACCTTTCCCTGCCCCAGCAACACTCTGACTTTTCTTAGCCTTTTTAATGTATTACAGTTCTTAACACCTTAATCCAAACTTATCCTTATTCTCACCTTTCTTCCCTTTCTACAAAAAGCAAAAGAAAGTCATGGAACTCCTGTTTTCCCAGTGTTGTGGAAATTGAGCTGCTGTTTGGCTTTCTTATGGAATGAAGAGTTTGATAGGAAATAAGTCAGAATGCAATTTTAGAGAGTATCTTCCCTGGGACCATGTAATGAAAATACTGGAAAAGTATTGAGTCAATCTGTAACTTCACTCTTGGGTGATAAATGTTCAGGGATAATTAGAAGAATGTGGACTTATTTTCTCCTCCCATCTCTGCTGGCTCTACAGCTCAGTAATTATTTACTGGCTGCTTCCTAGTAGCCAAGTAATGAGCCAGATATTGGGGGCACACAGGCAAATATGGTTGAGGCTACAGGGAGCAATCATGCTATTCCTGAGACATTTTGCCCAAGCCCATTTTACTATAGTAGGTTTTGCAATCACCTATTCTACCACTCTAACTTTCATTGGGTTGAATTAAGCTTCCTTACAGGCTTTTATGGAGTGACAGCAGAGAATTAGTAAAAATTTCTAGGTCAACCTGAGTTTAGGAAATACTGGAAAAGGAGTTACAAGTCTCTTTAATCCCAGGTCTGAGGAGGAAGTAGAGTCCAGGGATAGCACAGGAAAAAGAAAGCACAGTTGTTTTTAGCAGGTCTTGTTGATTTGATGCAGACAATTGATAAAAACGGCAAAAGCAAACAGGTCTTACAGTGAGCTTTGCCAGATGCAACTGTATTGCTCTCCTCTCTTGGCAATGCAGCTTCAGCTGAGGTCGATGTCAAGCTTTGTAATTTATCTATGAAATTATATAGCCCTTCCTCTAGTAACATTTTACTTGTATTTTATTTCATATTCCAGATCCCCACAGTGAAAACAGGAGTTATTTCCTCCCAGGTAGCTGCCTTTTGACACTCATTCATATAAATGGAAGGGAGGATGGGGGAAAATATCAGTAGAATGTGGCAGACATTTAGGCCAAGAAAGGCTTAGTTAGAGTCGAAAGGTTTACATTTCCATTGAATTCAGTATCTATCTAGAAACCTGGGAAGCTAACACTAGTGGGCACGTTTTTATCACTCAGTGGAACCAATACTGACAATCCCAGAAGTCCTCAGGGATCATCTGTCGCACAGCCATGAAGTGTGGCCCTCTCACCCTCTGCACACTTAAGTTTCCTCCCGCATGTCCTTCATTTCCTACAGCTCCTCGTGGCTTGTGTTCACATGCCCCAGGATCTCTACTTATTAACAAGGGGCTCTGGGACCTTTCCCCTTGCCCCAAAAAGAATTGTGCTGCCAGTCAGCTTTGCTTACAGCATCTCTGATATGACAAAGCCAGGTGACCACTCTCTCTTCAAGTGGTTGTCTCACTTATGATCATGTCTATGTCATATCTGGATGTATTCTCACTTGAAGTTATCACTCCGGGGATTTTCTGAGTGGAAGAGTGGCCTGCAAACTGAGATCTCTTCTTGGAACTGTTTTTCAACTAAAAGAAGGGTGGTTGGCTATAGCTCAGACCAAGAGGTCTTTTCCTTTGTGTTTGAGCTACCTATGTTCAAAACCTTAGTACCACCTTTGACTCTTACTTCTCTTTCAAATCCACTAATTGGTAAATCACATTGTTCTACTCTTTCTTCCTTGTCCCCCCCCACCGTATTTTAATTCCTGTCTTTGTCTTGTGATTGCTACATCTCACTCACACAGAAGTCCTGGGCTTTTTACTGCTCTGTCTTCCTACTCTTGCCACCACAACCTGGTTCAGGTGCAGTACTGCTTTAAAAGATCTATGAAACCTGTTAATTCTTCTTTCTGATTTGGGCTTTGGGCCATAATCAAAACACGTGATCCTGAATGATGATTTCAAATGTTAAGATCAACACCCTTGACGTCTAACATTCTGATCAAAACTCTGAAAATATAATTCGGGAAAAATGTTCTTTAAAAGACATTTGTTTACATTTTAAAGGGGATTTGTTTGAGTAACATTTAGAAACACAGCCAAACATTTTCAGGAACTTTTTTGCAAGCATAAACACTCAAGTGAACTAACAACAGTTACCTATATAATTGTTTTAAGCAGGACATATTTATAAGGAAATAGGTAATAAAGCAAAATATATAGGTGTTCATCATGATGACTGATAATCGTGTACACCCAGTTTTATAACTGTGAGCATCTGAAATGCCATGATTGACAACCTAAGTCTTTTCCATGAGGTCAGTCAAAAGCTGTGATGCATCACCACTGTCCATGCAGATATCCAACTTTATGTTTTAAAAAGACAGGTGTAGAGAAAGGATAGCTCTTCATTTATTCAGGAAGTTTCAAGATTTTTATGTGCACATGCAATACGCTCATGCAAAATCAATGATGTGATAATGCACTTTCAGAGTCAAACCTGTAAACAATATGTTAGAACTCTCTAAAAGACATTAAACCATTTATACTTCCAATACTGGAAATGATGTGAAGATAACATATGTAGTACAATATCACAGATAATACTGACAATTTAAAGTAGCAAGGAAGGCTGGGGCTGTTTATCAGTGGTACAACACTTGCTTGACACTGAAAAAAAAAGGAAGCAATATTTTAAAATAGTGGGGAGAAAAAAAGAGAAAGAAGCCTAAAAGGTGTGTTCTAGGGATAGATTATGAGCAATTGCATAAAGATAGTCCATATGAGCAGGCTGACTTTCACTATCATTGTCTATATTTTGAACCTCTATAATAATTATCTCTATATATCTGCTTCTTTTTCTTACAGGGCAGGGCACTCCATGCAGAATGTATTCACATTCATTTTCTATATGGCAGGTTTCCCCCACTCTGTCTGTGCAAATCACACACTATTTCCTCTGGAAACACCCTCCAAGACACACCTGAAATAATACTTTGCTAGGCTGTAAATATCCAGTCCCCCAAACTGATGTAACTGTTCTTCATATAACCAAAAATGCACCAATCCTTTTCCCAGAATTTGGCCTTTTGCCCCCTTGTACAGCCCCCTGATGTTAGAGTTGAGGTCTTGGGGATTTCAGCTTTCAAGATACTCATTGTTGAGGTCTGTGATTTTTAGGATTTTAGACATTAGACATTTTGATCTTTTCTGACTTCAATATTTGCAAATGTGTTGTGGGATTATGGTTGGCCCTGCTGGATTTGCTCTCCTCCTGCTCCTCCGTTTGGCCCAAAAGTTCACTATTCAGTTCCTCAGATGGGACTCTCAGGTTCTCACTTAGGTTAAGAATCAAAAATGTTTAATGACTCCCCATGATGTAATGAGTGTCTTTCCTCTGTAGTCCAGCATTCAATTTTATCTATGTTTTAGAATCAGCTGATATTTTTACATCCTTGCTAATGTAAGTACGATGTTCAAATCCAGTCATGTATTGGTTGGGAAACTTTCTTCTGATCATGGGAGACTAGATCTTTCAGATTCATGAAAATTCAGAAATTGAGAAAACATTTGTAATAGTGTGCTTAAAGACATATAAAAAGTTGGCAAGGTATCCAGGTGTTGTGCACACTTGTATTCTCAGAACTCAGGAGGCTGAGGCAGGAAGATTGCTGCAAGTTTGAGTCCAGTCTATGTTACATAGTGAGTTCAAGGCCAACCTGAACTACAAAGAAAGACCCTGTTTCAAAGGAAAAAGCAAACAAAAACAAGTTGGCAAATTTGTGGGTATATATGGGGCCAGATTTTGGAAGATGTAAAACAAGAGGTAAGAAACTTGCTAGATTCTGAAGAGATAGCTGGGGGTCTAGACCTCGATGGCATCAAGAGGTTAGGGAGGAAAGTTGGAGTGTGGCATCCGTCAAGCATGGGGAAAATTTTGGCTCAGGAATATAGGTAAACCCATCTCTCAGGTCCTGAGTTGAAGCTTTGAATCATCCAAGCAGCTGAGAAAAATGTTGGTTCCTGAAATGAGATTAACATTACACTAACCTGTAAGTCAGTTACCTCACAGAACATAATGGAGGAAGATACATTATCCTAGTTTTAAAATTATTTTTAAAAAGAAATCTTTGAATACAATGTTCAACATACAATCAAAGATAAATTGGTACACAAGGAAATCAGTTCACATGAATAAGAACAAGAATAGATGGACTTGTAGTTTTACTGAGACACTTCAACTAGGAGGCATTGGCTTTAACATATCCATGCTTACTATTTTCAAGTAGAAATAAAACTAGATTGCAAATTTTGGCAGCAAACTAGAAACTATAGAAATGATGTAGTAGATTTGAAACAAGAGCCAAAATGTCATAAAACGAAAAGTATACAGTAACTGAAATTGAGAATTCATAGTATGAGTAATAAAAAATTTAGACACAGCTAGAGAGATAATAAATGAAGAGAGGGAAAAATAATCTAAAATGAAGGGCAGTAAATACAGAAGAGAGGGTAAGAGGCATGGAAAGCACAGCACAATGAGAATGTATTAATTAACTGGATTTTAAGGAAAGAGAATAGAGAAAGTATTATTTGAAGATATAATGCCTACAGAGTTTATAAAATTGAGTGAAAGTATCAATTAAAGAAGGCCTACAAACTCCAAGGAGGATAAATTAAAAGATATCTATGCCTAGACATTTCATAATACTAACAGAAAATTAAAAACACATGATTCCTAGCAAGTCCTCAATTTTCTTGCAGTTGTACCTTGGCATATACTATTCTTCCACCCTTTCATCTTCATCAGTCCAAATGTTACTCATTATTTACCAAGGTGTATCTGCTAATCTTCCTGTTTTTACCTTTAATTAGATTTATGATTGAAATGATCAGTACTAACTTGATGTCAACCATATTAACCCTGCTCCCTGACTACTGCTTGTCATTATTAAGTTTGTATTTAGTTCCAGGTATTGTCCTTGGTACCAGCCATACATTATCTCATTCAGTCTTTGCTTCACACAGTAGAGGATTTTACACAAGTAAAAATAGGGTCCACTGAGCTCTTTTGTGAACTTATATTGCTCCTTTTTCTGTCTTGTACCACTTATAACATATCTCCTTGAACTATTGTACTTTGCATACAAAGCCCATGTCATTTGGGGGAAGTATCTACCACTTAGCGTGGTTTGTGCATAGTAGGTGCTCATTCATTTGTTGAGTGGCTTCTTGTGTGTGGCTTGCTGCCCAAAATGCATGAAAGGCCTGTGCCTCTGTTGAAAGTCTGAGCAGATGCACCAATGGAAATTGTGCCCATACCTTATCATCTTTTCCTGCCTTAGCAGCTCCCGTTCACACGTTAAATTGAAAGCAGCAACCGATGCTCTATTTAAAGTGTCCTTGAAAATGATACTCAAGTGTGTAACACAGCTATTTCCCTGATGTGGGCAAGGTATTTATGGAGAGGTTGTTTTTCCTTTGGATATGGGGCTTGATAACCAGAAACCATTATATGACACCTGTGTGGATGTCAAGAGGAAAACAACGAAAAACTCTGCTAGTTCCCCCCCGCCCACATTCCATCTCTATCAAGACAAAATCTCCCTGGTTATTTTCTATACTAAGCCATGTCTCTTCCATCAACATCCAAAGATCACAAAATATGACCTGAGGCCAGTAAAGTTGGAGCAGGAATTGTCCAGAGCAGAAAGAATAATTGCAATTTTGCCATTAGCATTCTAGTACTGGCGCTCTCTGGGTTTGTTCACCACCTCAGTTTGACAGCTTAATGGTTTGTGGGACAAGGAACATTTTAGCACAGTTGGTCGCTGCTTGACAGGAAGGGGGCAAACTGTGAAAGCACCAGGTAGAAGTCTCTAGAGGAAGGGGCTGTGGATAGGAAAAGATGTGTTAAGTTAGGAGAAATGGCTGACTTCGTTGGGGCCATAGACTGTCATTGCCTCAGGAAACCCAGTGATTTGTGCATTCCTGGTGTGCTATTAAGACTCCTCAACCCCTTGCTCTTTGTCTGGGCACTTTTTATCAGGGCATCCTTTGAAATAAATCTTTCAACTGACTAATTTCACTCTTTGTGTTGTTGAAAGTCAGCACTTTTTACTTTCTGAATGACACCAATATCCTATTTTCCTCCTTGCTTCTCCCTTCCTGATTAACAAATAATAAATAGCACAGAGCTTTTAGGACAACCCCACAGCATGGGTTCTACTCTCTTGACCCAACATCCAGTTCCTCTAGGCAGAGGTATGTGGAATTTGGGGAATCCCTGATACCACAGCATTCGTAAGTGTTTATGTGTCCAAGGAAGCATTTATTTAGTCTAGGGTCTGTAGGGGATGGTTGAATTCCCACTTAAGAATTGCATGTAAAGTGAGACAACATATCTAGAATGGAAGCAAGCCCTCACCACACCCAAAGTGGAAGTTTTGTGGATTCCAGCAGGAAACACATGCCTTAAAATTTCTAGTCTTTACCATCATTGTGGTTTGCTTGATGGACTCTTCAGGCAGTCTCTGGCATGGTGCCCTGCTCTGTATAACCTAGAAACTCTGGGTGGTGAGTGTTTGTCAGTGGAGGGGCCAATGGTATTTTGGGTATGATACTTCTGCATTATTGAGAATCAGTGTGCACAGTGCAGGAGGAGCATCCCCAACCCTTAGAGCCAGGAGAACCCAGTAAACCACAGAAACCTCCATATATTTCTAATGCCCCAAGAGGGGAAATTGCCCCTGACTGAGAACTTCTGCGAGTCTGAGAGGAAGAAGAGTGTGGCTGACTCTTTGCTTTTTCCTGGGAAGATGGACTAAGATATCTTTGACAGCCCAGGGACTTGGAACAATTCACTCCCAAAACTTCCTGATCATTCACTGAAGTCTTTGACGTTTGAATAGCAATAGTGATAGAGCTTATTTCTTGGGTTTATTAGAAATCTTAAGCCTAAGCAAATATTTATGAGTGCTCACAATTTGTTAAGAATGTTATACATAGGATTTCACCTAGTATTTGGGAAGAACCACTAAGTGAAGTAAGTGCCATTATTATTCCCATTTTACAGAGGATGAAACTGTTCTTAATCTCATGTTAAGATGCAAAAGACTGAAGTACTCAAGGTTAATCAGCTAGCTGGACTACAACTGAGACCAGTGACTCTCAAATATTAGCAAGCTTTAGGATCTCCTGGAGGCTCCTAAGAGTCATGACCATGAAAGCCCCCTCCATACCACTTGACTCAGTAGGGCTGGGATGGGTCTGATCATGTGCATTTCTAATGAGTCCCCCGGTGTGGCATGTGCTGCTGCTATAGGGACCAACCCCACACCAACAATCATTAATTTGGGCCTTCCATTGAGTTACTCCAAATAATTCCCAATGTATTATAATGCTGGCTAGGTCATTGGAGAGTATGCCCCTCATCCTATGCACCCGCAGCACATATATAGAGAGATTTTATGTGGTTTTGTGTGGCCTTGGACAGGATGTGTCTTTATGGTAGGAACTCACGGGTTGTAGTTCACTGCCAAGCTACGGAGCCTTTCCAGATCCCTCAGCCTTAGAATGGAAAGGTAGGATCCTCTAGACACTAATGATATATTCAGGCCTTATAGCAGAAGAGAGAAGGGCAAAGTGGTAGTTGATAACAGCAGCCACAAAGAGACAGGCAGCACCTAGGAGTTGGGAAGCACACAAACTGTGATGGAACCGGACACACCTGTATTCAGGAAATTTCTGTTGTATTTGTGATTTTTGTGACTAGCAGATTTTTATTCTCCTTTTCCAATAAGGTAGTCCTGGACAAAAAGGAAAACAAGCAAATGGTTCTTTTCTTCCTTCTCCTCTCTTTGTCCTCTTTCTCCTTTTTGTGCAGGGTCTTGGCCCTGAACTATATCACTAACCCCTTTTTAATTATAATTTTGAGACAGGATCTTCCTAAATTGCAGAGTTTCTTAGGCTGGGCTTGAACTTGTGATCCTCCTATATCAGACTTTCAGAGTTCTAGCATTGCAGGTGTGTGCCACCAATGCCTGTCTGGAAAGGGAATTTCTTTCCTCTACGTTTGGGGCAGACTGCTAGGAGGAAAGACGTTTCTGCTTGTGGTCACTGAGGAGGGTGGCAGCTGGAGGGGAAAAAGAGAAAAGCTGGAAAAGAGGTAGACATGGATTGGCCTGGGCTTGCACAGTCAGCTGTGTAGCTTCACTGGAGATGCCTCCGGTAATAACAGATCTATTGCTCATTAGTAGTTGCTTGCTGTGTAGCAAGGCTTACAGTTGAGCCAATAGGTCCTATTTTCAAAATGCATTGTGTAGATAAAGTAAGTTTGAGAAATTTAAAAAGTTGCTTAGGTTCATAGAATCAACAAATGACTTCAAAGTTCAGAGCTAGGGTGGCCCTCAGTAAAGCCCAAAACCCTGATTCTTTCACATCAGTGTTTGGTGTTTGCTTTGTCTGACTCAGGAAAGACCCTTTGTGTGCTCTAAGGACACTGCAATTTCATTCGTCTTGCCTAGAAGCAGTTGTTCCCAAACCACTTGAGGCTGGTGGTACCACAGGCTTCAGACTGGCTCCACTAAGACCTTGCCAATGAACCTGACCTGGTCATAGAATAATCTCATGGGTACTGAGTGTCTTCCCTTGGTGAGCACCAGGACTCTGTTTCCTCTCTAGCTGGACTGTTGTGTGAATGCTGTTGTGTTTCTAGGCTCCTGAGAGGAAAGGCAGTTTTGGCTTCCACCCACCCAGTAGGCTGGACAGTAGCTCTCACAGGCCAGCTCCCCTGTACCTTGGCATTTCCAACTCTGGTTCCTGTGCCTCCTTCTCCATGTGGGTGGATAGCTGGAGAAGAGGAAGTGATAGAGGACAGCATTGGTCTGATGTCTTTTCTTACAGGAATTGGAATGCAAGCTGTCCAATTGGGGAAAGGACAGAGAGTCCCTACATCCTGCAGAGGCAACACTATGTGCTGAGGAATTTTCCCCTCTGCTGGTTTGATAAATGATTCCTGACTAAGGGTTTAGGCCAGACAAGAAAGTTGTTGTGGTACCCACTGCTGTGTGCTTCATGAAATTGATAAGAGTTTGAAGAAGGGCTTGTGCCACATAAAGATCTTTTCATTTTTAGACTCCCGTTCTTAGCAGAGGTTCCTCTGTCACTGTGAATGTGACACTGCACGCCCAGAAGGCCTTTGGTTTCTACTTTGCTTTCCCTCGGAGCCTTCTCTTCCCACTTTCTTGTGTAGAGCAAGCTGCAGAAGGGGTATTGAATAAATGCCTCTTGCCCTCTACCAGTCTGGTGAGGTGCAAGGTGGTCCTCAGTCCTGAGGCTCTGCAGTCCTGCTTCTATATGTCTGTCCCGAATAGGAAGTCATAGTGAAAGCCCTTCAATAGGGTGTGAGCTTTTTTTAAAATGGTGCTTTGGGTGCTGAAAATGACCCTTAAGGCAAAGAATGGACTCAGTCTTGAAAGTTAACTTTCATTATTTCAGGCCAGAAATGAACCCTAAATCTTAGTAGGTTAACAGTTTGTGCAAAGTTCCCAAATGTTGAGCGCTTGGTGGATGCCAGACATGGCTAAGTGCTCATGATAGCCATGGCCTGTTCCAGCCTCATGCCCTTGGATGTAATGCATAGTCTCCTTGCCAGATGGACATCTGGCTTCTGTCTGAGAGCATCTGGGGCATTTTGACCCATTGCTGGACAAACTCTATTGTGTCATCCAGCTTTATGTTGATGTGACAGAATGCCCAAGAAAATCAACTCAAAAGAGGAAAGATTTGGCTCATGGTGTCAGAGGCTTAGTTCATGGCCACATGGTTCTGTTGTTTTTGGGCAGTAGTGAGGCTAAGAATCATGGTGAAGGGCATAGTGGCAGCCAGAAAGCAGAGAGGGAAGGAAATAGGGGGAAGAGACTGGGGACGGTATATACCCTTCGAAGCCATAACCGTTTCCTGCCTTATTCAATTAGGAATCATCTCCTAATAAATCCATTCAGTGAGTAAATTCTTCAATGGGTTAATCTACTTGACAAGGTTCAAGCCCTTATGATCCAATTATTTCCCAATAGCCCTTCAACTACCAGCCAAGCATACAACACAATGAATATTTTGGGAAGATATTTTGAATCCTAAACATGACACTCATAGACTGAGTGAGAAGAGGTCAAAGTCTCTGTCTTCTAACCCACTTGGATTGTATTTCTGCTCTTAGGAATAATCCAGAAAGCAAGCTCACTCCCTCCTCCCAATGGAGCCTGCAAATTCCATTTAAACCTAGACTGTGTCCCTTCAACACTCCCAGACCTCTAAAGTTGCTTGTTTCCATGTCATCTTTTTAATTAGCTGAATGCCGCTGTACCTCACTACACTCCTGCACAAAAAGGCAGACCCTGACACCCAGAGTGAGGACTCGGTGGACTTTTGAAAAACTCTCATCTTTACACTCTGACTTCTTGGAGACAGGACCTTGGACCCATCTCTTTATGGTGGCCTCTTCTTAGTGGGGGATGGGTTATGACCCGCTGCTTTTGCACCAGGTGACTCCTTGGCCTTGACCTACCAGCCTTCTAGCCTTTCCTAGCAGTTGCCTCCTGCTTGGGGCCTTTGGGCTGTTTTATCCAGGGACTGTCTGCCTAATTAGTCTCTGGAGTCTGGGGCCCTGGTAGAGCAGCCTATATTGGGCAGGTTGACGCAGAAGAGGAGGCTTGGTTGTGGAAGGTGGGGACCCTGCAGGGATAGAGGGAGGCTCTGTTCAGAAGTTTCTTTTCCCTGCTGCTCCAGTAGCATCCCAGTTCCATTTGTGAAGACCTGGATATGCCTAGGGGTGTGTGCAGAGATGAGGGTAAGAGTAGGAAGGTCAATATTCTTCTTTATAATGTGCATATGAGGCATGATTGAAAAATATGGGTGTTTAAATCTTTAAAAATTATTACAGTAAAAGTCACATTAGCATTAATATCCCTCAAATACTCCTCATTTGAAACACACCTATCCCACCATTCTTGAGACTTTCTGAAGGAGTTCTGCAAGTCCTCTTTTGTGAGTGTCTGTAGTTGCTCTGTTGTGGCTGCCCCAATGCCTTGAACTGACCCAAAATAGTTAACTCTCATGGTCATTTGACTTTGGGAAAGATCCAGAAGTCACATCATGCCAGATCCAGGGTTGAAGGTGGAAAGGACACACCATAGTATTTTTTACATACCTGCCTTTCTGTTGGATGGCACTTGGCAGAAGCATTCACTGTATCTTTGATTATACCTTGCAAAGACACTCATAAAAGAGGATTCCATAGAACTGCTTTAGAGAGTGGCAAGAATGCCAGGTTAGTGTCAAGTGAGGGGGAGTATTCTGAGGGGGCTTGATGGTCATTCCTATTACTGTAATAAGTCTTTTTTATTTGAATATTCACCACGTATTTGGATCACAGCTTGTATACTGGCTGAAGGATCACGATTGGATGAAAGAGTAAGAATTAGTTGCTCACAGGGAACAAGAACAAAAAGATTTAGGAGAAAGCAGTATAACCATACTAACTGCCAACACTAATTCAACAGCAACCAATGTGCATTACTGTTTGAGGCATTTGTACTTCTTAACTCATTTAAACCTGATAGCCTAGTGCGATATGTGCTAGTATAACCCCATTTGACCCAGGGGAGTCTGAAGTTCAGGGAGTAAATTTCTCCAAGGTCACAAAATGGGCACAAAGTTTCTCCAAGGTCAGCTCTCACAATAGCTGTGGGAGGCAGAGGAGAAGTAAGGAGCAGAGATTCTAGGGGCTGGGCTTAAGTCTGGCTTTATCACTTACAATGACTTGCTCCCTGTGAACTTCTGCCAAAGGGTTTAAGTGAATTTTAACAGAGATGATGGGAACAGGTGTATAGTCTCAAGCCCAGCATGTAATAAGTTCTTAGTAATTAGTTCCTGTTGAATATGTAAGAGAAGATACACTGATTTTCAATCATCGAGAAAATGTCCTGCCTGTGGGGCCTGTAGAGGGGATCTCAGCCAAGGAATCAAGCGGGAATCTGAGGACAGAGACCTAGGTTCCAGCTTTCTCTGTGTCACACTTCCCTTTGGCTTCTTGGGTGAATGGTGGGGCAGCAGGTACAAGGTATGTGGTGGCTGCTAGTAAGTGAGAGGAATGATGTGCTTCAATACCAAGGAGTACCCTTCCTCCCCTTTCCTCTAGAGTCAGTTCAGCAGCTGATAGGAGGAAGAGGACAGGAGGAGAAATGAGTCTGTCTAATGGTCTCAGCCACAAAAGGCATTTGCCAAGCACTGAGTCTTGCTGGTTTCCACTAACTGGACCACAGTCTCTCCTCTGTCCTGCTGAGCCTGGACAGGTTGGGGAAGGGAGTGTGATCTGAGGTGTTTCGGGCACATGGAGCCACCCATAAGGCAGTGTCTCTAAGGAAATCAGTATTGTGGGGACACAAGTCATGAATGATGATGAACGTAAATCCTGCTCATAAAATATTTTTCTGAGTACCTTTGTTGGTTTTATGCCTGTATCTTTTTGGTAAGATGGGTGCTTTCTGGTATGACTATAATATGCATATGTTGCTTGTAATATGCATAATTAAGATCTTACACAGAGAGTCACATGATGATGACCTGTCCATTTTCTTCTTAGTTAGGAATGTTATACCCATATTGTTTTTATAGGTATTGCTTAAAAGCACTTGCTCATTTTTGAAAACATTGGATTGTTGAGACAAAGTAGTTTGATAAATCATAAATCCCTATAGTTAACCCAGATCTACTGTAATAGCTTTCAAAGTACCAATGGAAAGCTAAGGAGGAACTGTACCGTGTCCACTACTTGCTCTCACAGCACCATCTGCCCCAAGAAGGTCAGCAGGACCCATACCCCTTGATGCAGCAACCAGGTGAGGGGCCAGTTCTGTTATCTTCCAGGTGAGGGGCCAGAGCTGTTATCTTCCACTCTTTTGAGATACAAATGTATTTTAAGTAGAATCTCTAATACAGTTATGTATTGCTTAATGACTGACACAGCTTCTGAGAAATATGTCCTCAGGAAATTTTGTCACTTTGCACACATGAGAGAGTGTGTTCACAGACTAGTGTAGGTCAGTCAGTAGCCTCCTAATGCTGCCAGGATAGCATTGCAGATTGTTTTACAGGAAACACTTTTTTTTATTTAGTAGAGCAACACTGTAAAATAATACTAAAAATTATAGTGTAGTAAGTATATAAACCAGTTACATAGTTGTATGTTATCATTATCAGCCTTATGTCTTGTACACAGTTGTATATGCTATACCTTTGTTTAGATGGTGTGTAGCTAAATTGCCTAGGCTGGTCTTGAGTTGACTCATGTGATCCTCCTTCCTTAACCTCTCTAGTAACTGAGACTATTGGCATGTACAACACCAGGCCCACCTTATACAAGGGGAGACCAAAAAGTGTGATACATGTTTAAATTTTAAAAATTATTACAGTGAAATACACATTGCCAAGAATAGAAATTTGAAGTAAAGGGAATTTTTTTGGGTATTTTGAAGGGAATTAGTTGCAATATAATGTAAATAAAAATTTAAATTTAAACATTCACTGTATTTTATGATCACCCCATATTAATCAAAGGCTTAGGGCAATTTCTGTCAAATGAAAGCATTGTCCTTGTTCAATTCATTCACTGGATCAGGCATTGTACAACTTCTGGCTCTTTTCTAAAGTCAAAATGACTATGAAAGGTAAATACTTTGAATCAATGAAAATACTGAGGCAGCTATAGCTGTGAAACTGAAGACTGTCCTGAAAGAGGACTTCCAGAATGGCTCCAGAAAGTGCCAAGAACAAAGGGATAAGTTTGTTCAAAGAAAGGAGTATTTTGAGGGGTATTAATGCCAATGTATCTTTTACTGTAATAACTTTTTAAAAATATGAGCATTCATTGTATTTTTTTGATGATGCATAATATGTGCTATGCTTTCATGTATCACTAGGCTATGGGAATTTTCAGCTCCACTCTTATCTTAGGGTCCCCTGTCCCATGTGCAGCCAGCCATTGGCTGAAATACTGTCATGAAGTACAGGGTTGTAGTTTCTTCCCACACTCTTTGGAGATTATTGCAGTGAGGCTTCAGTGGCAGCCAACCCTATGTCTGTCCCATGTACTTTAGCTCCTGCCCATGTTCACGCTGAAGATTCAGCCCTTCCCCGCTGCAGCTCCTGCATCGCTCTCTGCCACTGCTCCATTCGCACACATGTCCACACCATTGGCAGTCTCCATGAGCATTCACTGCAGAGCCAGGGGCTCGGCTTCCATACTGGCCCTGGACAAGTACACACCAAGGCCATGGCTGGGGAGGTGACCCCTGGCCGCACTTCTCTCCTCTGGAACCTGGCCTCCTTTAGGAGACCCTACGCTTCTCACTTCTAAAGCAGTGAGTCTGATGGTGGAAGCAGTTAGTGGGAGTGGTGCCCTATGGCAGGTTAGTTTGGAGCCGTGGGTCAGGGACAGGGAAGATGGGAAGCCGCTGATTGATCTCTCACCAGATTTCCCTGCTCCAGCCAAGAAGAAGAGTACTGAATCTTTTCTTTGTTTGTGCCAGTCAGTTTTACATTTCAGTATGAGCTCCTGCTCCCACATGCATCAAGCTACAGCTTCCTGTTAGCTTCTAAGTAGGGTCAGTTCTAGGAACCGTCAGAAAGTGGCGATTTTATTTCCTACCCTGCCGGTGTCAGCCTCCCCATACCTAAAGGAATAATACCATAGTCTCCTTGACTCTGTGGCCTGGTGAGTTGCTTTTTACAAAGCATCCTCTGTTGTTTGGAATAATTCTACAGGGGTCTAGTCTGAGGGATCTCAAGATGAGAGTATGATGCAGCTTCATGTAAGGTATTGGATTGATGTGCCATGATGGAGCTGGGGTGGGCATCAGGCAGTGGAAGGGCCAGGCGCTGGCAGGGGCCAAGGAAGGGAGTGCAGAACATTCTGGACCTGCAGTTCAAGGCCTCTTCTGAGTTCAACTCCCTGCAGTGGGCAGGCAGGCAGGGTGCTGCAACTTCATAGACTAGCAGAGGAGAACAGAGGCCCAGAGCATCAAATAAGGAAAAAATGGTTTTCTTATGGAATGAAAGAATTTTTTTTGTTTTGTTTTATTTTAAGTAAGCACTAGGGACTCCTGATGTGAAGAGGAATCTTTGAATTATTGGAAGATACTTTGGGATAGGAAGCTGGGCTGAGGCTGCCTCTGAGGATTTGGGGGGAACTCTTTGAACAGGGGGAGTCTGGAGACAAGTTAAATCTTTTCATGTTGGGGCCTTAAATCCATCTCATTCCTTAATTCATGTCCTTTTCAAGGACTTGTCTCCTTTCCTGTGGACTCTGAATACTGTAAGACTATTCTAGGGGACAATTTAATGTTGTACAATACTGATCATTTGTTCTTCTGGCTCTGATTGGGCTCTTACCCCGTGCATTGAAGTAAAAACAAGAATCATGTCCTTCTCTCAATAGAATTTATTTAACAAAGGGAAGGAGGCTCAGACCAGAGTAAACATTTGTGCAAATGCAAAGTAGAAAATGATAAAGGCCGATGCTTGTGCATATTATTTTCTTCTGGAATTTAATGAAAGAGAATGTTTCGTTTGCTTTGGAAGATGGGAGAGATTCGTGGTATTGGTGACCATTTGCATGGATTGCCCTATTTATTCTTCATTACAATTGAGAAGGATGATCCACTGTCATTCTCATTTTATGATGCAGGAAACTGAGGCCTGGAGCTAATAAGACATTTGCTCAAGATCAAATTTGGAAATATGGACATAGAGAAGAAAGGCAAAGAAAGAGATTTGAGACAAAAGGAGCACTTGAAGTCATGAAAGCAAGAAGGCAAAGGACAGCGGGTCTTTGAATATAAGGCTGTCTGTGTCTAATTCTGCAGGCAATAAGGAGCCATTGAAGATCCTTGAGTAGGAAAATGTAATGTTTTGAGCACTCAAGTGTTTAGGAGAAAGGGAAAACTGGCAATGTATAGAAAGAACATTAAGAGGTGACTGTAACAGAACACGTGACAGACAATGCAGCAGGCACAGAAAATGGCAAGATTGGTAAAATGGTACTTTGGACAATGGAGGAAAGAGTGAAGAAAAAGGGACTCATATCCCAGTTTTTCCCAACTCCATCCACACGCTTGTCCCTATTCTCCTGACCCCTAGGTTAGATCTAGTCACTACTGTTTCATCCTTCTCTGTCTTTTTACCTGTTTTCTTTGGCACAAATTCCAGTTATGGTATAGAGCACTCTGACACCAGCTTATGGGCACGGTAAAAACATCTTTTATGCTTTCAGACATTTACTGACCTCGAGGGAGGTGTCGCAAAGTTGGCACTGGAAGGTTTGGTAGCGAGAAGTGTCCTGGACTCTGGCTCTGAGCCCATCCAATAACTCCTGCCATGGTTTTTGGATGCATGCTTCCTGAATTTGACGTTCTGTATCCATACAGTGGGAATGAGAATGAGGTTCTGCATTTTAGTGGTTCTCTCGTGTGGTCTTGGGCCATCAGCGTCAGTGTCACCTTGGAGCTGGTTAGAAATGCAGATGACTTGACACCTGGTCCAGGCCCATGCAGCTAGCAGCTCAGCTCAGCTGGACTGTCCAGGGATTTGGCAGTAGTCGGGTCTGAGAAGCACTGCTGCTCATTATAGAACTGGCAGGCTCGGGGCCCTTCCCTGAGCTCTGTCTTGGCCATGCCTCTCAAGCTTGTGTGCCTTTGAGGTGCTGGCTAAACACAGGTTCCATAGGCCTGGAGTGGGGCTGAGAATTTTATTGGTAGCAAGTTCCCAGGTAATAGGTATTGCTCTATTTCATATTGACCTTGTCAATACGAAAGATTTCTTACTTTCTCTGTGACTTGAATTCCTCATCTGTAAAATAAGAACCATAGACTGTTATGTAAAATAAGAACCTGTAGACTGTTATCAGAAATACACTAGGGATCATGTAGAATTCTGAGTACATTACACCTTCATAAGCATCCTTCTTGTTGTTAATAAATGTAACATGCTTTACACATATATGGGGTTATTGCGGGAGTTGGTTAGTAGAAGATTGCAGCATGTCTATTAAAAATTGTGGTAGTGAGGCTGGGTGCACCTGTCTGCTTCCCATGTATGAAACTGTGGGTTCAATCCCCAGAGCTGCAAAAAATTGTGGTAAAACATATAAAACATAAAAATTGCCACTTTATCACTACAAATGTTAAGTGCAGCTCAATGGCATTAATTACATTCATCATCTTGTACAACCATCACTTTTGTCCATCTCTAGAACTGTGTCATCTTCTCCAGTTGAAACTCTTTAGTAATTCCTCATCCTCTCCCTGCCCTAGTGCCTGATTGCCAGGCTTCTACTTTCCATGTATGAAGTTGCCAATTCTAGGTATCTCAGAGAAGTAGAGTCGTATGATATTTGTCCTATTCTGTCTGGCTTATTTTACTTACCACATTTTAAAGTTCCTCTATATTTTAGTGGATATCAAAACTTCATTTATTTTTGAGACTGAGTAGTATTCCATTGTGCCGCTGCATCGCATCCTTTTTATCCATCCCTTTATCAGTTGATGGAATGTAGATTCTTTTCACCTCTTGGCTCTGGGACGCTGGCTGTAATGAATATTGATGTTCAAGTGTCCGAGTCTGTTTAAAATTTGTTTTGGTACACACCCAGGAGTGGAATTGCTGGATCCTATAGTAATGCTTGTGTTCTTGGTTATAATCATCCTAGTAGATGTGAAACGGCATCTTGTTGTAGTTTGGATGTGCGTTTCTCTAATAGCCAGTGATGTTGAGGATTTTTCCAGGCACATAGTTAGCATTTATGTATCTTTTTTGGAGAAATTTTTTTTCAGGTCACCTGCCCATTTCTAAATTATTCATCTTTTTGTTGTTGACTTATATGAATTCTTTATTATTTATTTATCTGATACTTGATTTGGAAATATTTTCTCTCATTCTGTGGATTGTCTTTTTGGGGTCTGTTTTTAAAATACAGATTTATCAGGATGTATCTGATATATCTTGAGTCACATTTTTAAAGAATATAATTTAATGTAGCTGTGAAAACAGCGCTACAATCAAGGCAATGAACACCCAAGTCTCTCTTCAGGGTCCTTTATCATTCCTTGCTCCTGTGGACTCAGGAGACTAGACCCTCGCGCTCTGGCTCTGTCGCCAGCCCAGGCATGGTTCTGAGCAGTCCATGACTTCCCCAGGCCTGATTCCTCATCCACACATCACAGGACTCAGCTGTCAGCAGTTCGCATCCACTCAGGCTGCATGTTAGAAAATTCATTTGGGAAGCTTTTAAAACAGTACTGATGTCTACCTCAGACCCTTTAAATTAGTGTTTCTTGGAGTAGGATCCTGGTATCTGTGTTTTTTAAAAAGCTCCCCAGTGATTCTGATGTATGGTAAGGAGAGATGACTTCCAACATAGCCTTTGTATTCCAAACTGCATAATTTATATATAATTTTATATTCCTCACTCTGATTTAATTTCAGTCTCTCAGAAACAAGGTACGTAAGAAAGGCATGGCCTGTTTGAAGACAAGGAAATGCACACACAGTCGTGGTGTATCTGTAGGTTCCACATCTGCAGATTTGACCAAACTAAAAATTGAAAAATATTTGGAAAAATTATATGTGTAGTGAGTATCTGCAGACCTTTTGCTGTTCTGTGAACAATATAACATAAAAATTACAGGAATCAATGCGTTCCATTCTGGGAGAATTGTTTGAAAGTCAGATTTGTTCAGAAGTCGACAGAGAGTCTTCCCTCACTGACTGGGATGTGGAGTCAGAACCTGTGTAAGTTCACGACTTGAATGTAAGTCAGGGACATACTATATGTAACAGTCACATACTAGGTATTGTAAGTGATCTAGGGATGATTTTTTTCATGTTTATGGGACAATGCATATAGGTTATATACAAATCCTGGGTCAAATTGTATAAGGTACCTGACCTTGGATTTTTGTATGGGAGGGGCTTTCTGGAACAAATCCCCAGCATATGCCGAGAGACAACTGTACAGAGACTGTCAGTGACTTGAGAAGCCATAAAATAGAATGATGATGGGAAGGCTTATTAACACAACCCTGATTAACAGATGAGGCTAAGAATCGCTGGCATATTCCAGGCATGACTGAGGCCTATGTAGAGTGTGACCTGTATGTGACATGGTGAACCACTGGCTAAGTTAGGGAATGTGCCAGCAGGAAAGAAGCCATGGAGGACCAGATGCCTCACTGACTAGGGGATGTGGAATCAAAACCACATACTGATTATTATTATTATTATTATTATTAGTGCTGCTGAGAATTGAACCTAAAGGACCTCTTACTCTGAACTATATATTCAGTCCTCCTTTTTATTCTCATTTTGAGACAGTCTTGCTAAGTTGCCGAGCCTGGCCTTGACCTTGTGATCCTCTTGCCTCTGTCTCCCTAGTAGCCAGGATTACAGATGTGCACCCCATGCTCAACAAAGGCTAGTTTTTTGTAACTCTAGTGTCATGCATGTTGTGAATGCTGATGACCGACTGCTGTCCCTACTCAGGGGCCACCCCCATGGGAAGTAAGGCCCAATAGCAATCTCTGTGGTTGGTGTGGCATTGAGAACCAAGCAGGTCTCAGTGTTTGTGCCATACTCCCAGGGGAGTACCTTACACTAGTTAATACTCTCTTTATTCAGACTGTTTCGATTTCAGCCTTCTTGAGTTACATTCTCAAGCTGAGGACGACCTTGTCACCCTGATTGGGCTGCAGTTCCCTGTTCTTTACATGGTGATTTCAGGACACTTTCTCGTGTAAGGTGGCTTCTACAGATATCTGGTGTTTCTATGTGAATGTCTTGATTGTAACTAAATTAACTCTCAGAAGGTCACCTTATCTCCTTATTCCAGAGATTCCTCTCTCTAGCTTCTGTGTGCAGGCTTCATCAGCCACCTCTCAGGACTGTTCCGAGATGCTATTCAGATAGGGTCAGGTGATGCTCCCCTGGAGGTGGAGTCTGGCACCCAGGCAGTATGTTGGCAGGTGGGGTGGGAGTTGGTTTGGGCAGGTACAAATATGAGTAGAATGTGGTTGGGTGTCAATTCAGGTGCAAATACCGCTCACTGGTTGGTTGTCTCATTGATTTTTGCAGACTGAGCATTTGCCTCATTGATTTTTCACTGTGCACTGAATCTTATTTGTCTACTCAGTAGAGACTGCTTCATTTCTTTTCAATTTTTTTTGCACCTATTTGACATTTTACCACATTGGATTGCTCTTACCACTGGAGATGTCAATCATCACTTTCTTACGGGAATTTCTGTAGCCTCGGAGACACCATTTTCTTCTCTGAGCCTCAGTTTTTTTCATCTGTTAAATGGGGGCGGTAATTTCTGCCCAAAGCATCTAGAAGCTGGAGAAGTAACTAGGAATCTGGAAAAGGTGGATGGTAAGATTTGCTCAGTAAAAGTATGATCATTTCGTTGAGTAAAAGAAAACTCATGCCCTGGACTTGGCAATGCAGAGAGAACTTCCCTTTAAAGAGGGGTGCTGTGATCCCTTGGCCTCAGTTCTTGCCTAAAGATTCCAAATTTTCTTCCTCATAACCTCACATTGGCTATGCTGCCTCCATGGGGTGCATCTTCCTGATAATCCTCAGCCTTGTGTGTATTTATGACTGTCCATTAATATCTCACAGCACAGCTGAGGCAAGACTGGGCATTTTAATAGGGCTTACTTGAGGCCTGGGGGTAATAAAAAGGAAATATATGGAGTTACTAGTATGAGTCACTTTGTTTTCCAGGCATGCTTTCCTCCTTTCATTGGTGCCTTCTGTAGAGGCCCTACTTTAACACTTATTGTACTGCCATGGGGCTGTGTCCACCCTTGATCCCTCACCACGTTAGGAAGGCTCCTTAAAGTTTAGGCATAAAGAGACTCAGTGAGGGATGGTAACTCTACTTCTACCTGCAAAGATGTGCCTTCATCTTTCGGGGAGCCATGTATTACTTGGATGACTGACCCTGTGAACATTTCCCCCCTCCCCCTACTGTCTTAGAAAGCCATGTTCAACCCTCAACAGCACAACCATACCCCACAAGACAGCAGTCATTATCCCCAAAGAAAACAGCAGCATTCGCACAGGTCTAGACACACCTGAGGGAGGAGTCCAGGAGAGTACCTTAGAAATGGGCTTTTCTGGCAGTGGTGATGCAAGCCTATATTCACAGCATTTTAGGAGGCTGAGGCAGGAGTATCACAAGTTCAGTCCCATCCTGGATAACTTGAGAAGTTAGAGAAACCTTGTCTCAAAAAAAAAAAAAAAAAAAAAAAAAAAAAAAAAAGAAAAAGAAAAAGAAAAAGAAAAAGAAAGGGGCCAGAGATACAACTCAGTATAAAGGCTTTGGGTTCAATCCCCAGTCCTGCAAAAGAAGAAGGAAGAAGGTCACTCAGCAATTTGGGTGTGAGGATTGGAGGGCCTTTGAGTCTCAGAATGAGCTATGGTTGGATGAAGCAGGGAAGTGTACACTTTGTCCATGTGGATTCATTTAGCCTTCCTTTTTTGTCTATGTTTATTTGTTTCCCTGTTGAATTTCATATAATCTCAAAGAAAACTGTGGCCTCTCTTAGCTGTGCTGAGAAAAACCAGGAGAAGGCAGTTGTAACAGACATTCATGCTTCCACCAGAGTCTATGTTCGTGGCTGTCACAGTGATGGAGGCCACCATAAGCTTCACGAATGAGCCTTCCCTAGAAAGGGAAAATCAAGTAGACAGAGTCCATGCTGCTTGTTCCAGTTGCTTTTTCTCTGAGGTTTTCCCTCCCAACCTAAATCTTGGAAGATTAGGGTTTCGTTTCAATCAGTGCAGCAAATTTCTCAGTCTACATAACAGAATTTTGTAAAGGCTAAGTGAGAAAATAGATATAAAAGTACTTTCAGGAATGGAACCAAGATATCCAGAATTTTCCAAAGCGTATAACATGGAGCAACAATACTAGATATAATAATACGTATTAGGCAAGAAAAGGGCTCCTCAGTCAAATATATTTGAGAAACTCTGGTTCATAAACTTCCAATAAGTTCCATTTTTAAGCCACCCCTCAGGGTGCTCAGTAAATAACCCAATGTACAGCATGGTTTTCCAGGAGGATGTTGCAGTATTTGCATAATAAAGTTTCCTTTGAGATCTGAGTATTGGGAGAGACCAGCATTCTTCTCAATATTACATTATCGTGATCATATAGATTGGGAGAAGGGGCATCTTTTTCACTCAGCAGGCTTCAGGGGCATTTATCCATACATTTTCTGTAGTTTTTCCATTCCTATGTCCATGAAATGTCAACTCTAAAATCCAAAAATGTCTTTACAAAGGATGATCTTGCACCACATGTTATCACCTGGATGAATCTTGAAGATGTACTAAGTGAAATAAAACACATGTCCTGCATAATTTTGGCTATATGAGGTCTCTACAGTAGTTCAATTCATAGAGACAAATCAGAGTGGTGGTTGCCAGGGCTGAGGCAGGGAGGGGATGTGGAGTTTCTGTTTAATACGAGCTGAGATTTAGTTTGGGAAGATGAGAACATTCTGGAAAAGGACAGGGGTGATAGTTGTTCAACAGTGTGGATGTCCTGAAAGACACTGCCCTGCACACTTTAGGGTGGTTAAAATGGTAAATCTTATACACCACATGGTTTACCACAATTCCTTAAAATGTTCACACAGTATATGAAAAAGGGTTGTGTTTAGCCTGAGTTCTTTTGGTTTCCATCTAATTTCCTTTAGATTGGTTGTTGGGTCTTCACTATTTCGTATAACTGGGTGCTCATGGTGCTCTTTGTAGCTTGAGTGAACAGAGCTGTCCTTACCAAGAACTCTGGGATTGATGTTGATGACCCCTTACTCTTTTTGCTCCATTAATATTAATTTTGGTTGGAAATTTGTGAAATTCCCAAAATACATAACGTTTGGGATTTTCCCTTGGTAAAATGTAAGTTCTCTTGTGATTATCCTTCTTTCACCAAAAATAGGTGTAAAATTCAAGGCTCTTGGGTAAGATATTTTTGTTTACCCATTACCTTTTTTGCTGCTGAGAAATCTTGGCACAGTCCCTGCATCTGCCAAGGGATTGTCCTTCTTAGAGGACCCTCATCCTGGCAGTGTGTGTGTGTGTGTGTGGGGGGGTTTCCACATGCACAGTTTTGCATCTTAGCCTCATTTCATCTTAGGTATTGAAAGCCAGTTTCTCATCTAGAAAATACAGTGACATTTGCATCTCCTTGAGCGTGGTTAAGTGAGATGTCTCCTGCAGATTACAAACTTGGTCCTCTGCAAGCTACTCCTCTAGATGCTTCCTGCAAGCATCTTCCTGGGAAGGTGGGCTCTGCAGAAAACCTTGCCATTGACATCTGAAACAGAGCTCTTGGCATTGCTCTCCTGCCTTATTCCTCTCCAGTATTTCCCTTGCACTATCAGTACAAGGGGTCCACCACCCACCCAAGTGCTTAAACCAAAGATCAGGGAGGTATGATGAATCTCTCTCTCCTCCCTCATCCTGTATTCCCCAGTAACCCCTATTGGAGTAACTATGCTCTCTTTCCATTATTGTCACCCAAGGCAGGCCCCTAGTACTCCTTAGCACACTCCTGCAGGTCCCTTTCTCCACCACCAAAGCATTCTGCACACAGCAGGCAGACTGAAGTTGCCAGCCTCGAATCTGGCCATGCCACTCCTTTGCTTAACTCCTTTCATTGCTTCTCATGTTATTTGGAATAAAATTCAAATTCTCTCACATGGTACTCAGTATCCATCAACATCTGCTAACTTCACTTCTCTCTTACCTCCTCATTCACAGTTCTGTGCTCACCAGATGCCTTCCAGCCAGACCCCAGCCTCTGCGTTTTCCTTGCCACCTTCTTCTTTCTCAGGCTCTTTGTGGTCACTTTTCCATTGGTCTAGAGGTGCTTTTTCCAAATCTTTGTATAGCAGCCTACCCCTGTCCATCAGTCCCTTTTTGGGCATCACTTCAAAGAGATGTCCAGTTTATTTCAATTAGAACCCCTTGCCTGTAATAGTTACTCTACAGCAAATAACTTTGCTCTTTCTTTTCCTTAATGTTGCATAAAATAGTTGTCTCTTATTTATCATTTACTTCTCTCCTAATAGATGTAAGCTCAAAGGGATTAGAAGCTTTGTTGTCTTGTTCATTGGGCTACACTCCAAGAAACAAGGTGTTTGGTATATAGTCTAGGGAACTGCATGTGTGTTGTTGGATAAATACATGTATGACATGTATTTCCTTTTTTGCTGTTGGCCTTACATGATCCCTTAGTTGCTCAAAACTTTCCCAATCACAGCACCACCCTGGGCTACATCCCATGCCAATTATCCAGTTTTATCAAGATGATAGAATTTTTTAGACTCTTAATAGGCTAGAACATCCTCCTCTCCTCCAAATTAGCAACTATGCATTTGTCAAGGAGCCTCTTAAACTTATCTCTTCTCCCACTTTTGATATACACTCTTCAGTGAGAACTTGAGGTTGGCTTTGTAGTTGACAGAGAAATATAGAATCAACACATTATTACTTTGGGTAAGCTAAAGAAGTCTTCTGAATCTCCATATCCCTATCTAGATGGCAATCATAATTGCTTGCATAAAGATAGTTATGTAATATTCGAATCGCGAGTGTTCATCACATACAAAAAGCCTGTAGGAGGCGGAGTGTTACACAGATGAGAGGTGGTGGTGGTGGTGATGGACTGTGTAGGCGGATGAGGATGGTGAAAGCTGGCGGGTGTTTTCTTTTTTGCTGGGAACATGCTGCATATCTGTTCAGAAACAATTCACAGAGCAGGTTCAGAAGAGTTGCTGAGTCTGCTTTGAGGCCTCATGGACTTGACCCTGTGTCATAGCTCCTCCACCTCTTGGCCTCTTCTACCCGCTCTGATGCAGCTCTGAGTAGGGCCTGAAAGGAGATATTGGCAGCACCCAACATTAATCTCTCCCCTGCCTGGATTTGGGCTGGGTCCTCTACTGACACACTCCCTTCTGTATTCTTGTCACCTGGAGAAGGAGAGCACAGTCAGTTCCCAGGGGTGCCATGGGAGGGAATCAGTGATATCAGGAGTGCTCCCAGAGGACTCGGTGAGGATTTGGGGGCAGGGGTTGCCTTGCTCAGGCCTAAGTCTATGTTGCTCTTTACAGTTAGGGACACCTGCTAGTGTGGCATCCTTTGGCTTCATCATTCCAAGTCTCACTTTGTGGAATGGTGGTAGGACAGGGATAAGATTTCTGTTTGCTTGCCTCATTTATTGCAGGCATAAATACAGCAGTAGGGCAGGGTCTCAGCACAGTGATGTGGGAAAGGGAGCAGGAGTATGGAGGGCTGGGACTGTGTTAGTTAGTTTGGAATCATTGCTAGAAATTCTGCATGTCTCACTGATGATTTGACCCCCAGATGTGTGCTCAGCTGTGGGAGAGGCAGGATGCCCTCCCATCCAGTGACTAGGGGCCTGAACTCCTAAAGCACATGTCAGTACTTGGGAATGAGGAGAAGGTGACCCAAGAATATCTCTGTATGGGGGTGGACAATTCTATTGGCATTGCTTGATCAATACTATTTTTCAAATTTGGTGTCATCATAGTGATGGAGATTATTTACAAACTTTGCAATATAAAATTCCCTCTTGTACTCCGCCTTTGACTATTTCCAGGTAGTAGTAGTAGTGCCTGGTCTCAAAACTTTATTGCAGTCATTCTGAATTTTTTTTAAAGAAGCAAATATAGCTCTGCTCGGCTTCCGGCTGCAGTGGAGATTTCTGCCAAGATTTGCAGCACGCAGCTGAAATATGTTTTGTATTTTATGAGCTTTGGCTCATCATGGAATTAAATAGCACTAATTACATGAATATAGACCAGCAAGGGAGACAACTGTTCACTTCCTGATTTTTCCTGGAATTGAAAAAGAAAGGAGGAGGTAAAGGACACAGAGGGGACTGAGGGGAGAGCTCTCCACCAGACCTTAGGTGACGACAGAGGTGCTGTCATCTGGGTGAATGTGCCCAAATAGCCTGCGTCTCCACAGTGTCACTGTTTGGTAATGGAATGGCTTTCCCTGCATGAAGGGGCTGTTGTGCTGGAAAACTGGTGGCTGGTTTGTTTGGATCGGAGTGGCAATGGCAGGGCTCATGGGGTGATGAGGCCTCTTGGGGTGGAAACTGGTGATACTAAGCCCTAGGATCCAAGAGCATGAACTTCAGCTGAGTTTTTCCAAATCCTATATTCGTGACCCTTCCCAAACCTAGCTGTCTTCAGTTAGAAAAGCCTAGAGATTCATAGCAATCTATGTAAGGGAATGTCCCTGCCTCTTTCTTACTTGCTAAGGGAAGGAAAGGAAATAGGTCAGATCATGCTGGCACAATCAACTTGTGTGTGTGTGTGTGTGTGTGTGTGTGTGTGTGTGTGTGTTTTGCATGAGGTGCTTCAGTACATTGAGGTCTCCTGCCCACTCTTCTGTCAACTGTCCTGCCTCCAGAGGCTAAAGAAGCAAAGGACTACCTCCCTCCTCAGACTCAATGAAATGGACCAACACCTGAGCTGTTAAGTGTTGTCACCCCTTGGTCCTTCTTGTGAGCAAGGAAATAGATTCCAGGGAGTGTCACACAGGCTGGCTTAACAGATAAGTATGCACAGGGCTCGAAGGGCAGCCTATGGAATTCAAACACAGCATGAACATGAGATCCTCCCCCCAATTTAGATTTAGGCTGTTAAACAGGTGATTTAAACAAAGATGCAGTCTCAAGAGCAACTCCAGTACCAGCCTTTTATATTTCAGTAAATGCCACCCTGGGCTATTGTACTCACCACCTTTACACAGAACAGCTCAGCCCAGCTCGTGGTTCTGGCTAGCACTTTCCCAAAGGTCACCTGAGGACTCTCCAGAAACCTGAACTGGCCTATGTTCTGTGAAACCGGAACATTCCACTTCACTTCTCCTGAGTCCCAGAAAAATTTTGGTGATCTCTCTTTGTCCTCTGTTCCCAGAAATACTAGTTTATAGCTGAAGCTGAGAGATCAGAAGGAAAGGCAGTCACTTAGCAGGAGTGTGGTAATGAGCATGACCTTTCTTCACATCTGCAGTGTCCTGGGCCATGGCAATTTGGAAAGAAGAGGCTTTCATAGGTAACATTGGCTGATTTATGAAGAGCTGGGAACTGAACACCTCATCTCTTCCCTCGACCATGAAAAAAGATGGAGGCCTTGAGAGCAAGGCTACCATCAAACCCAGGCCACATGCAAGGGACAGGGCTTCCTGGAAAGATAGCCCCATGTCCCTTCTCAGTAACCCAGATGTTCACCCAAGTCTTAGGGTAACAAAAGCAACAGAAAATATTGCTCTTCCCATAGGTGTGGGGTGTCTTTGGCCATCTTTCCACAATGAGCCTCAATGTCTATATGTCTAGAGCCCAGTGGCAGCCTTCAGAGGACTGGGGGCCAGTCAGGCATTCTTCAGGGGTGGGGTCAAGAGGCTGGGTAGGATACAGTGACCACTCTGGTGCCAGGCTGTGCCATTTTGGAGAGCAAGTCTTGACGCCATCTCCAGCTGGGACATTTAACCCCCAGTTCATGGCCAGTCTATGTCTTTAAATGAAACACTGGGAAGAATCTGAGGATACTGTCCTGCCTAACCCAGGCTTTTCTCGGGGGAGTACTGTGGTTTTAAAGCCTCTGGGCCTGACTTGGAATAGAAGGAGTCATTGCTTAGCGACTCCCCCTTGGAGGCAGAGTGCCTGGAATACTAAGGGCTGCCTCCCTTCAATAATGAAGAGCTTCATCTGGGCGGCTGGCTCTGCTGGGATCAGCAGACTTGGCTTGGGGAAGGTAACACCACGCCCCAGGGAAGTGCCCTTCAGACCAAACCCAGGGAGGACGGGGTAGGGAAGACAGAGAAAGGAAGCCAATGCCAAGCAAAACCTGAGGCCTCAAGGACAGGCTAGGAACAATCTGAATTGGAGCAGCTAGACTCACCCTCCTGTGGAGGCTGCTTTTAGCTGGTTGGAGCCAAAGGCTCTGTCCATGGTAACACTTTCCCAGACCCTTTAATCAATTGGGAAGTGAGGATTAAGAGCCTCTGAGCTTTCCAGGGCGGCAGGCTGCTTACTGGTTGGCTCGGCGCCCTAAATTCCAGCATGGCGCGGATGGAGCTGTGGCCACCCCAGGGCGGGTAGACCAGAAGCAAGAGCGTCTCCTGGGATCCGCGCCATGCTGGAGCTTGGGGGGCCGAGCCGGCCAGTGGGCAGCCTGCTGCCCTGGTAAGTGACTGTGGTCTGGCAAGCCGCGGCCACCCCGGGGCGGGGAAACCAGAAGCAGGAGTGTCTCCTGGGATCCGCACTATGCTGGAACTTAGGGCGCCAAGCCAACCAGTAAGCAGCCTGCTGCCCTGGAAAGTGACTGTGGTCTGGGGAGCTGTGGCCACCCCAGGGTGGGGAAACCAGAAGCAAGAGCGTCTCCTGAGATCTGCGCCATGCTGGAACTTAGGGGGCCAAGCCAACCAATAAGCAGCCTGCTGCCCTGGAAAGTGACTGTGGTCTGGGGAGCTGCGGCCACCCCAGGGTGGGGCAACCAGAAGCAAGAGCATCTCCTGAACTATCATGCATGTTCAAGTTCCAATGAGACACAATGTGGTAGATAGAACCAATGGTGGTAGAGCAGAAAAAGCATGGTAGGACTTCTGAATATGTGTGATAGTTCAAACAATTTTTTTTCTTTTTTATCAAAAATGAGATATTATAGTACCCATTGATCATTTTCTGTTATTCGGTTCAGAAAGCCCTGTAATTCTTTCACTCTATGTATGGCTTAATACTATTGTGTTATGTTTGATATTATTGTATTTGAAACTATG